>WMED01017826.1:0-12885 GCA_019650415.1 Pipa parva | reverse complement strand
TATTGGTGACTGACTAAATACTTTTTTTCCCCACTGTGTGTGTGTGTGTGTGTGTATATATATATATATATATAAAAGCACCAATTAGCTTTTGTTAAGTACAGTTCCCTGAGGACTTAACTGTTTCTTTAAATAAGGTTTTGATTAAAAAAAATAAGTGAGAAGCATACTACAGCCATGTGAACTGTAACCACCCTTTCACCTATAATTATATAATATGTTGTAGATAGCCCCTTTTTAAGATTAAAAAATAAATGAAGACCATTTGCATTAATGCTTTATTCAAAATTTTTGCTTACTTAAACGGTCCTCTGGTTGCTAGGACCCATTCAACTGTCAACCAGTTAGTGACTACAGACTGACATTATAGAACCTAAACAGAAAAATAATAAAGGCAATGGTATACACTATGCATTTGTACATCAGCGGGGCCATCCACATCAAAACATACAGAAAACCTGAACAAACCAAAGACCATTGTTTTTAATAGGCAACTACAGCCAAAATCTGATGACTATCCAGACAGGTTTTACCAAAATAAAAGGCTTCTAAGGCTGGAAAACTGTATCTAGTATTACAGGAAATCTGTTTAGAGGTGCTACTTCATTTTTATTTTATTTTTCCATACCTGCTTTTAAGATTTAATATTAATAAATTGATTATTCTTTTACTACTGGAGTGCTGGAGATTTTCCTGAGGAAATCTATTTACCCAAAATGTATTTTTGTGCCTACTATCAACCTGCAAAACTAAGAATTTAGGCAATCTAGTTACTCAAAAACAATAAGGATTTAGCATCAGACTATGAAAGCTGGGGAAAAAAGATGCAATATATAAATATTAGTTTCATGCATGTATTAATTTATTGGTTTTTTTTTTAATATATTTTATTTACAGGTGTGACAGATAGTCAAATAGCAGCTGCAGAATACTTACAACAGCTGGAGAGGGAACATGGATACTCGGCACTGATCGAGGCCGGACATGGTTGGCTAAATGGCACAGGACTACACCATCAGTCAGAGCAGCCCCAATGTCATCAGGCAAGGAGATTTTCAATCGTGACTCAATGTTCTAGGATAATAAAATATAAATATGAAGCAACTAGGCAATTAACCCTCCAAAATATTCATGAGGTCACTACTCTTTGCATATCTTTCTCTTCAAATGTGTTGTTTAAGATTTACTCATATATAGAACTTACATTTTTGTGCAGCAACACAAAGCACTTAATGGCAGTGGAATATGAATTCCCAAAATAGACTTTCAGTCTTCAATCAGAAATAAAAGACTGAGATATGGACAAAGAAAAAGCCAAATCATATAATAAAGTAATGACAGATATATCAAAGCCACAAAGGTCCATATCTTAAAACAAACAAAATATTGGATCAAGTGGTTAAAAAAGTCACATGAAATAGATGAAATGACTGATGAAAAATATACCACACATTACCAAATTGCAGGTTATATCTTTAAGCATAAAACAAAGCAGCACACCCCTAGTGTAACAGAATAAAACAACTGATAAAGGGGAGCTAAAGTCACAGGCAACATTTCCAGCCAGCTGGTGCTCCATTAAATCAGGCTTTTGTAACAGGTAGGGGTGCTTCCCCTGCAGCTGGTTGAACTGTTAGTTTCACACTGAAGTGAAAAATCACAGTGCAGCTACTGAAGGGGTTAGCACAGTATCCACCTGCTGTGCCAGCCATGTATATGGCATGGCCTCTGATAGGCTTCAACGCAGCTTACAACAGCAGTGCTGGGTCAGATAGTGGAGGTGTCATCCTAGGTCTGTATGGGAGATGGCTAACTTACTGAAGGGAGGTTTTAAGCTTTAAAAAAAAAAAAAAAAAAGCTGGAAGACATTTAGCATAAAAGTCAACATCTGATTGGTCGCTGTGGTTTACTAGACCTTATTAGACAGCTCCCTTAGTTGATAAATTCTCATTTGTACTTAGTAAATTAGCATTTCTAATTCTGAAAGGCCTAGCCAGCAGTTTAGATCCTCATACAAACCTTTCTGAGCTGTTCTATCACCTCAAACTCTTCTTGCCGAACTCTAGAGTTATGTTCTGCTTTTAAAGTAGCAGACTCATTCGAAGAGGCAGTGGGAGGAGGTGTGTTACCTGAAGATACAGGATGAAAAAATGTTTTAAGCACTAACTGACAAGCTGCTATAACACTTTACATCAAAAATGACAAAAAATTCTCCAAAGAGAACAAAAATTACCATGATAGTCTTAAGGTTTGAAATTCACAAATACGACATATGTAATTAGTCTACATGAAAAGAGATTTCTTTGCACTGAAAACAACTGTACAGATATTGTGAATTTCAGAATAAAATGTCAAAAAAAAAAGATTGGACATTCCTATTTAAAGCTGCAATATAACCTGCAAAATGCAGTTAACTCCCAGAGGTCTCAAAATATTAAAAGGTGGTAAAATGCAGAACTGCCTGATTGGGTCTATTTAATAGACTCTATTAGATCCTATATTAGCATCTTTATAAAATTGCCAATTATGTGAATTTGTTGCAAAATTAACCTATCATGTAATAAAGGAAGCATTTTCTTTCTTTGCAGACTGGGTAGACATTATTTTCTAAAGCAAAGGTATAGGAAGACTAGGAAGGAGGGGGCAGCAGAGTGTGGGAGGGGGGTTGTGGGGGACGCAGAGTGTGGCAAGGGGGTTGTGGGGCAGAAAGAGTGTGGCAGGAGGGTTGTGGGCGCCTCCATTACAGGGCCGATTGTGCGCCCGTCCGCGAGACACAATATTGGGGGGCGTGGCAAACCGTACACTAGACACGCCACCAGCCCTCTGAAGCTATCCGGGCCATTCACGCGGACCGATGGCAATAATAATTGCCCACCCTTGATCTAGAGGAGTTAAAGGGACACTTAATCCTGTAATTAAAAAGCTTTGTAATGAATGCTCACCTAGTAAAAAGTTCAACAAGTTCAATAAGTGTTAAAATGACAGGTTTAGGCTTGCTGATTTTGCAGAATAACCATAGTAAGAGAAGAAAAAACAAGCAGTTGGAACATAAGTTTTCAGCTAATCCTGGCATCTACCCTTAGTCAAGGGTTAAACTCACTAACTGAGCATGCTCCCCCATCCTGAAACTAATTAAAATTTACTTTTTTCGGGGAAACTAGTGCAATGCAGTTCTGAGAGACTGAGAAAATAGAGAAAAGTAGCCTAAAACAGCTCAAAGACAATAGCTAATTAGCAATCTAAATGCTGAATACAAGTAACAGACAGCACAGAGGTAACAAGAGGAGGGCCAGGATTAACTGACAACCTCTGCTCCAAGTGCTCGTTTTTTTAATGCTATTCTGCAAAATAATTATGCTTAAATCTGTCATTTTAACATTTGTTGTACTTAATACTGGGTGATTAAATAAATAGAAAGTACTTTTCACAGGCTATAGTGACCCTTTAAGGCAAAATACCACTATAACTGAAGCAGCAAAGTTTGTGAAAACCTGTGTCAGTCTCAAAACTTTTTGCCACAACTGTACATTTCAATTGTAATCTCTGCATTTTGTTGTATGTGACTGGGGTTCACACTGTGCCTGTTCAACCAGCAGCAGTTGAACATTTCCTTCAACACAGTCGGTAACAAATTGAGAAATGAAAAAGTAGTAACAGTTATGTCTTATTAAAGCAGTTTAGTATGCAATATTTATGATCTACATGAAAAACAGAACGACAATGTATTATATACATATTGATTTGGAAGCAATAATGCTCCTTTAAAGATATTTCCTGCCATTTAAGAGTGCAGTGAAGAGTAGTAGTAAGAGAGAATTCCTTATTCATTAAGCCTTGTACCAAGACACTTAATGATCAGTTTAGTCACAGTTATTTGCCTATTTGTCTATTTGTCACTGCTAAATAAATGCTATTGATAATTGTTAATGCTCATTCTTTTCAATGTACATTTATCTCCTTACAGAATCTCCTTCTCTCTCTCTCATCTGCTTCCTTTTCAGCAGTTCAGTTTAGAATTTTAAGATACGGAACTGACTGAAAAAAAAAAAAGCTGGAGTTAATTTCAGGCAGAAAAATACAGAAAGTCTCTGGCACACCAGGCTGATAAAAACAATTCCTTTATTCAAAAACAATAAAGAATCCATGTTATAAAAACAAAAACGGGGTGTAGGTGGCAACACCCCGTTTTTGTTTTTATAACATGGATTCTTAATCGTTTTTGAATAAAGGAATTGTTTTTATCAGCCTGGTGTGCCGGAGACTTTCCGTATTTTGCTACACAAATCTGGGATTGGGCTCCTATAGTCTTCAGAGCACCCGTTATTCCACTTGTTATAGCCGGCCTTATTTTTAACTACAGACAGGATTGAGCTGGCACCCCTGGTTGTCTTGTTTAATTTCAGGTAGCCAACATCAGAGGGTTGCAGGCCACCAGCAGATTTTTTTCATATTTCTTTAATTTATTGATCAAGTCGCTGACTTGAGAATCCGAACATGGTAGCTGAAGAGGAAGTTGGTGAAAGAGGAAGGGCTTTATAATAAGTGCCAATAAATTTAAAACCACTACAAATAAGTAAACATATTTCAAAAAGTATTTACTAGTAAACACTGTAAAGTAATCTTGCGCTAAAATACTAGCTGAGCATTTTTTATGCAGCACTGAGCAGCAATGTGTCAAAAGGCTACTTTGCATGAAACAATACATAAATGGACAGGCAACAATATCTTTACACTAAAGCAGACCTGGGAAAACTACAGCCCGCGAGCTGGATCCGACCCTCCAGGCTCCTAAGACCGGCCCGCATGAGAGTGTAAAAACGGGGGGCGTAGACAACTGCCATAGGAGTCAGCATGTTAGACACTCCCCCTGGCCCTCTGAAGCCATCCAGACCATTCATGTGGCCCAATGGCAAAAATAAATGCCCACCTCTGCATTAAAGGTAAGTGAACTTACCTCTCTTCCCATCTTCTCGCACTGTAGCTCTAAATAAGAAACTCTCTGGGCGTGGTGTAGAGAATCGGTTAAAAGTAGTAGAAGCTGGAGAAGACAGATGCACTGAAAGAACAGATCAAATGGGAACAATTCAAACTTTTTATAAATAGGCATTAACTTCTGTTTAGAAAGCAAAGCAATTTAATAGTAATGCTAAAAAGACAAAGTTAATCTTAAGGTAATTTTAATACTGTACTAGTTAGGCAATGAAATTTATATGAATCACATTTTACAACCACAAACTTCAACAATCAAAAACAATACATTTTACGCTGGCTAATTTTCAGCTGAGCTTTTTAATTAAGCTCATTACTGTTTATGGTAGAAAACACAATAGCCTGTGTGGATTATGCCACAGGAAACAATGGAGACTATTTTTCCAGCTCAGCTGAAAATCAGCTGTACAATACTTACAAAATGCTAATCATGTTATAGCCTAATCTTCAATTCATAACACTCATAGTGTAAAATAGTTACAAATGTATGCATCAGAATGATCTACAGCAGGAGTATAACTAACAAATATAGGATGACTCCGGCACTCCAGAATGTGTAAAAACATCCAAATTTTATTGCAAGTCGTTAAAATCCAAGCATCAGATAAATAAAATCAAAGCAGTAAGCACCCTCTAACGCGTTTCGCACAGGAGCGCTTATTCATACACATTCTGGAGTGCCGGAGTCATCCTCTATTTGTGCTTTACATTGGGCCTTCTACTCATAGGCACCCGTGAACTCTACATTGAATTTAAGGGGATTGAGCGACCTGTCTTGTTTTTGCTTCCAGGAGTATAACTAAGATGAAAACATTACATTACCCAGTTTCATTTGGTTATACAGGCATAAGCAGACCAAGACATACATGTATGTATGTATGTATAATTTTATTTATAAAGCGCCACAAACATACGTAGCACTGTACAGTACAGAATAAAAATAAAAGACATGGGAAATTGCATTAAACAATATAGTATAAAATCACAAGAATTCATCACTTTAAGTGCTACATTAAAGAGAAAGACCTATGTTATCACTTCCCAGCAGGGAAAAAAAATGTAATAATTTTCTAAGCTTATTTAGTCAACACTGAAACACCTAAAAAATGAAAAATATTAAAAGGTGTGTTTTTTTTTTTTTATAACAGATTTGTTTGTGTACCTAAGTAAAGGACTTTATAATTTTATATTTTACTGAATTCTGAAGTGCCCACTCCCCTTTAAGAACTTCAGACATTTTTAAAATCTTGCATATAGCAACATAAATATATAAATGCTTGTACACTTACCTGTTTGAGAAGCAGGTGACAAAGCAGAGACTGATGATCGTTCATCACTCTGTAGATTAGGACATGCAACAGAAAAAAAGAATATTAATATTTATAGATGGCGGGTGAGCATCGTGCTGTTAGAGTAAGCTGAATTAGTCTGTTCATAAAAAAAGATAAAACCGTTTCAGGCAGGAAGAAAGTACAGCTAACGAAACAAGGCAAAACAATTAAATACTGCTTTCTATCAAAGGTATAACTATAAGAAAAATTGGTAGATCCCGACTACCACAAATGTAGAATATATTATGGCTACTAGCCCAATCCTCTCTCTGTAAGGTGCATGTCTTTGCAAAGATAGTGGATAGCAGAAAAAATAATTTCTAAATTAGCCACTAGGTTAAAAAAAGTCTGTTAGTTTTAGTTAACTGTTTTTTTACTCCCTGGCCAAATCTACAGAAAATTCATTACAAACATAACATTTTGCCATGATAATATGACTGTTTTCTACCAGGTTTTTTTTTTTTTTTTTTTAAAAGATACTCAATACAGACATTGCTACTGCTTATATAATTCTATATATAATACGCATAGATCTAAAAGGTAGAAATAAAGTAACATCAAAAACAGGATCACAATATAACTGTGATTATAGCACCCATAAATTTTTATTTATTTATTTTAAGGAAATTGTAACAATCTGCTACAATAGATGGGGCAAAATGGGAAAAAGCAAGTTAACAGGAGTCAGCATGCTTTATTCACCTGCATATGGTTTCCTGGTCTCCTTTTTATGGTATTGATGTTGCTGTCAACCTCAAAGACCAAGTGTGGTTCAAAACCATTCTGTCAACATCAGCAGCATCAGAATAAAGTGAAAGAGGAGAAGAAAAATAGAAAAACCTAAGCCAGGCAGACGAAGAATTCTCGATTCTAAAAAGTGTATTTAATGGCATTTTCCAGAAATTATAGGGACATGAATTTGACAGTCCTTAATCAGATAGTTAACAATATTGGAAGATGCATGCATTAGATCTATCTAATACCTGACTCTGGAAGAAAAATAACCAATGAGGACTTAAGGTAACCTTGCACTGCTTTGTTTAGGTAAATATTATCATTTTATTAGAGGTTTTAAAAATGAAGAATGAAAATTCCATTTCTCTAAGTTACAAATGTATAAAAAGCATAAATTAAAAATAGTACATTTAGATCTAAGAGCTCAAAATGATAACACAGCACAGAGCCCACTGTACTCTATACCTGGGGATGGTGCCCTTACCCGTTACCACAACAAAGTAAGTTAAACTATACAGTGCTCTACAGGGTTTATAACCCATGGCAAAAAAAAAAGTGCACTTATGTTAGCAAAAATAATCCGCATCTTTTTTACAATAAACATACATACATTCCCAGCGTTTGTATGCAAACCATATTAAAAGAAGCAAAGCCCAACAGAGATTTAATCTAGCACTGATCAACATTATGCAAAGGGACTGTTTACAACCTTAAATAAACAGTAGAATAGTAGCCTTGTAAGATTAAGGATCTGCCTTTAGACACTGCACGTGCTCAGTCTACCCTGGCTCCTGCAGGTGTGCACTATGTAGGCACTAAGAGAAAATAGGCCCACTGCATACTCTAGCTAAGTGTCTCAAATTCTAACATTAACGTCAAAGAAATTTAAAATCAAGCAATGTTTAATTTCTGTCTAATAAAATATTTCTATGTGCTTTAGTTGTACCAAAATAAGTGAAATATCCTTGTTGTAACAGATTTTTGCTACTGCACCCAGTGATCTTTTCCATAAAACAGACAGGATACGCAAGAAGAAAAGATTGCAGCAGTGCAGAAGAGGGCAAGGGTGAAACACTAGGATCAGTAAGCAACCCCCCTTCCTATTTACCCATAGATGAAACAAACTAATAGTTCTCCTTTAATAACATGCCTGCTATCAGTAAAGATAAGAACAGACAGAAAGCAATACAATTCACAACTGTATTTGTGAATTGTATTGCTTCTGTATTTGAAAAACTGCCATGCCAGTCCAAATGGGAATTTAAATTTTTTTTTTTGTGTTACGGATCCTTTTAATAGTTAGATGTTAACATAATGTAGAGCTGCATGGTGTTAATTACAAACAAAGCACACAATCTACATATAATCCACTCTCATGTCTCACTTGTTTACAGGAAATGCTCTCATACAAGTAATCAATTACCTTAAATTGAAACACCAATATTTTAAACTGACTATTGCTTTATATGGGAACTCTTTAACTATGCATCAAAGGATTTATTACCATACATGTCAACATTATGCTTTAAAACAGGTCCCCAACAGCCTGTCTGCTGTCCCACAGTATTGAGCCGCACGGTGTTTATAAGCACACAGAAAGCTCATCACCATCATGCGGTTCAGCAATACGCCTTACCCCTCCCAATCTATCAAAGGCTGTTGACCGCTGCTTTAAAGCAAGACATAAAACATGCACAATATTGACAAATTAACTGCTGAAAGGAATAACAGAGTTTAGCTTTATTTAAGCATATTTTAGGTCTGAAACTAAACTGGAACCCTATTGCTGCAACAAATTAAATTGATGTACATCAAAATGTTTGCCTCTACCAGTGTTTTTGCACGGTTCCAATGTAAGTAAATGGAGAAACTGCAGAAGGCAATTTGTTAACCATTTGTAGATGGAAAAAACAGGCAGAAATCCTCATGGTGTTACATTTCTTTGATTAATGAAAGGAACAGACTGCAAAGGCAGAGAGGAAAAGCTATAGGGAAATAGGAATCAAAGTTGTGAATTTCACTCCTCTTTTTTTCATACCAGCCAACTTTACACAATAATAGCATCAAAATATTTTATGATTTGTCTAAGGAGCTTCTCAAAGTAATTTCTGCAATCTAAATTGGTCTGCTCAGCAGGAACCACACGTTCGAAAGCATATAGGCCCTTTAGATCATAATAGTCACTACAACCTGAGAAATGGGGCCCCCCCTACAATTTTTTTCCAGCAACATTTACACTGAAAACTGCTCAGTTACACTTTTCAGCACCCAGTAAGCCATCGGTTTTATTAGAAAGTACACAAAAACCTAACTATGACTGTCTGGCCAGATTACTACTGTAAGACAAACTGAATATTTTCCCTCTCCATCATTTACCTACTACAGTGAGTCCTTTGAATTTGGCACCTGGGCAAATTCTTTTATATTCTGTAGCTTTATTTGGTGCAGTTGCAATGGCAATAATAATCCTTACATTTACAAAGAAAAACTATTTAAGCAATGCTAGAATTTATAAATAGCAGAAACACCCAATGATGCTTTCAGAGACGATTTAAAAGGGAATATAAAGCCTCTAAATAACAATTCTTAAATCTCATCATTTAAATTGGGTTTTCAATATATTACATTTTATGTTTAATGATGTGGTTTTATTATTGTAGGTGTCTAATTCTTCCCCCATCCCCCCCATACACTTTATCTTGTGCTGAACAGCTCTGGGTCAAAAAAGCCAACACCACCTCCTACGCTGATTTACAAGATCACTGGAATCAGCAAGAGATATTCAACTAGTTGATCGATTGCAGATTTTCCATGCTTCTATTCAGAGCAGGATAAAACCTCTAAATTACCATAGACTGTTTCAGCTCCAAAAAAAAAAAGTCAGCTGCAGTGTTAAGAATATATACAGACTTGACTGTTTGTGTGCGCACATTTCAGTGTATTTTTTTTAATCAAATCTCACAACGCTTTGTTTGGACTAAAATAAAAAAGAATGGATTTCAGAAATACTTTAGTTACAGGGGTCTGCAATCCATGGCTCTCGAGACAGATGTGGCTCTTTTGATGGCTGCATCTGGCTCTTTGACTGTAATGAGCGTTGCTCAAATGCAAGCACCGCTTGTTACAGTCTGCCCGTTAATCACCAGCAAGCGCTGTAGAGACAAAGCTCTCTCAGTGCTTCTGGGTTGCTAGGCAATCCGGAGCTGCTGACGTCACCTATGTGGCGTCACATATGACATCAGCGGCTCCAGATTCAAAAGGGCTGAACAGAGCTGCACATATATGGCCCTCTCAGCCAAAAAGGTTGCAGACCTCTGCTTTAGTATATCTTCAAAGTGAAACCAAACGCCCATTATGTAAAAGTCCATGCAGACGTGTACAGATGCAGACTAAAATTATGTCACATGCAAGACTAAAGAATATGTGTAGAAACATTGTCACTGGCATGCAGCAAGTGCAGAGCATAGCTAATGGATGTATATACTCATGGTCATCAGTGCTAAAAAAAAAGCTATATAGCGTTTGTACACATTTTGCCCATTTTATCTCCCAATGTTCTTTGTTTTTTTTTGTATAAACCATATATCAGTAGCTACTAAGACAACAGGTGTACACACTATATAAACATTGCATTTTTTCTGCACTAAACTGAATTGCTACATACCCACCGCATAAAACCACCCACTGCCACAAGTGCCATTAGCAATCAAAGAAAGTATGTGTTAGCACTGAGATTGTTATAATGGAAGAGGAGTGCCAAGTAAGCCAAGCAACACATTGTGTCAATACAAATAACACAAAAAATATTACATATAAAAAAAATGAATTTAATAATAAATGTCAGACAGCATAAACCAGGACATGGACAAACATTCTCAACCTTGAGACTCTGAAAAGTACTTAGACTGGTCATATCACCTTTCCCATTTATAAAATCCCATGACCCTACTCATTGTAGACTCGAGAGTGAGCAAAAGTATATATATATGTACCAGCAAAGTACAATACTGCTACTGTAAACATACTTCTACAATATAAGGAAATTTAAATAGGTACAATTGGTATAGCTTTAAATAAGTTTTAACATGTTTAAAAAAATTGTCAAAATCAATAAAGTGGACATCCCTATTAAATAAAACTGCCCTACCCATTTAAGCATAAGATTGCCTTAACTGGTACTTCCAAAAATTCTGCAGGGTTGCAAGAAGAATTTTTTTGTATTAAATTTAATGTTAGTATACTTCTATTTTCATATTTTGCTCTCTCTCACAGCTAAAGAGTCAACTGGCAAGGAAACTGACAGAGGAGATCATTTGTTTCAGTACTAGAACAAAGATGTCTGCAATTATAAAATGTTGGTATATGCAGAATGCTGTCTAATGACATACATATGTCTGCAAAAAATCTTTGTGTATACCAGTTCAAAAAACCCTCTTACTCTATCTTTTCAGGATGGTAAATCCAGGTTGCCGTTGACTGCTACCAGAATGCATTTGAGCTGAGTTTGTCTACTAACACTCTGTGAATAGATTCATTTTGCAGCATTATAACACAATGAGTAAAAGATCACTCAAAATAAAACTGTAAATTGACATGTGCTAATATGGATAAAATACTGTTAATGCATGGAGACATCCAGTTGAGTTGTGCCAAATGACAAAATCAGCTTTGCTATATCTACTATGCAGTTTTCAAATACTGTATATGAGATAGTCGTATGCTGATCCAAATAACAAATATCAAATATCTTTGTCCTTGGTGTTCTACCATGATGATGTAGCCTGGCAATGGACACAATAATAAAATATATGTAAAGTTATTATGGGACAGATCTAAGAACTATTTGTGATCACCTCATGAACTGTTAATGCAGCTATACCAAGGAATCTCAAGATCAGTTTTTGTGAAGGTTCCAAGCTATCGCTACACATTCCTGGTTTATGCTATCCACATGCAATTTCCATTTCATGATTCCATATTGGTTTGTGTCATGCTTAATAAAGTTTCTGGATTGTGCCAGATTCCGTGCAGGATTCTTACCACTAATAAGGCACTATCATCTGTGTGCTGTGAGCGTCTGAATGGGAGGGAACACTGGGATGGAGTTTGGGGAGAGATGAAGCAATGTCAAAAACATACAGAAGCAGAATCAAAACAAAGTGCAAATGACTGATACCAAAAGGCATGTTTACATGTAGAAAGACAAAACTGTTGATGGAATGGGAGAAGAGGATGACAAAACAAAAAGATTGTTCCTATGAAAACTGAAAAGAAACAGAAACTTTGTCAGATCAGAGGCGCTGGTAAAAAAAATTATGCCAAGTTGTAAAGCCTCTCCTAACTGAACAGGGGACACTGAATAGTGCTTTCAACAAGGAAATTTAGGCCACATTTTTACTACTTTATAACCTTAACATATGGAAAGCATCTTATCTGATAAAATACTGTCAAAGAAAACAACTATGTACTTTATACTGCTTGCGTCACTAATTAGAACAAACAGACATGGATTTGGCCCTCTAACTGATAAAATTCCTTTCTTAGTCATTTTCTCATTAATATAGAGACGATAACTTCTGGGGACTGATCTGACAGACGTAGCCATTACAAATTTTATTTACTGAAATCAGGGATGAAGAGTATTGTTTTAAAAAGAAATTATGTCCCACAGTCCATCACATAGCTCTAGATTAAGAATTTCCTAACGCACATTAAGGAAGTTGGAAGGTTACATCTTATCTATAGAGCAGTGTTTCCCAAATGGTGGGTTGCGACCCGGTACCGGGCCACGAAATCAAAATGCCTGGTCATAACCACTCATTCATGAGCG
>WMED01017824.1:0-12886 GCA_019650415.1 Pipa parva | reverse complement strand
GCGAAGTGAGGCGAGGACTCCACACCTCACTTTGCACTATCCTGAATTACCCCCTAAGTGCCAGGTCATGATTGAAACAAGAGGATTATATTGTTGTATATAATATAATATTCTAAAATGGTGCTAAATTAAACAAATACTGTACACACCTCAGTTCAAATAAATGTTCCACAAATTGTGCTATAAAACAACTGACACACTCATTTATATGATCAAAGCTGTACATCAACATATACATAACTGTGTAACTGCCCTGATTTGTAAGTGGGAGCCCAAGTAGCTGGCACTAGAGGAAGGTAAGCTTTTTTTGTTAGGAGCACTGAATGGGTACACATAAACATTACAAACTTTACCCACATCATATTTTTAAGATTTTGCATTTTGCCAACAAAACAAAACTTTTTTGTCTAGTCCAACTACAGAGCCTCCTACTGCCAATCACAACAAAGATAATGGATAACAGGAAAAAAAATACCCAGCAATCAGTGTTTTTATTTGCCAGCTGTTTTTTCATTTTAAAGCACTTTAATGTACAGGTCAATGTGCTAACTGTGAAGGATTTTAGAAACAGTTAAAAGTAAAATCTTATGTTAAAAAAAAACAAGCCATTATGGTTTCCTGAAGGAAGACTACAATTTCTGCAAACCTACCAAAAATGAATCATTAATATACTCAGCTGAAAAAAATGTGTTTATAAAATTCATGTTACTATACTGAAAGAACAGCCAAGCCTGTTATGTATACAGTTTAAAAAGCAGACACAACTGGACGTTTTGCCTTCAGCTAAATAACTGAAAAAAGTAGAAACAAAACAAAAAGACTAATTAATAAAACTGCTTTCTGCTACTAGCAGGTTCTTGCTAGTACTTTACATTCCTTTCCTGAAAATAATATCAAACTCATGATCTGGGCTCTATGTTCTCTGGTCTTCTTGGGTTTGTCCTGTTCATGTGTATGGATACATTTGTGTGTTGGTAAATGGTGCACACATAGCAAATACCTGAAAGATAGCCAAAATAATAACAGAGGTTTAGTAAACAGACACATATAATGGGTTGAAATTTACTAAAGTTGAAAATGTAATCTTTGACCTTTTCACCCGTTTTTGTGGCGAAAAGGTCAAAAATTACATTTTCGACCTTTTTGTCCATTTTGCAGGTGAAAAATGGTCAAAATTGACTTTCTTGAACTTTATAAATTTCACCCTTAGTCTATTTGATATAAATGATTATGGTGTTTAAAGTGAACCTGTCACTTCAAAACTTTAATACTAATTTAGGTTCTACTAATGAAATAAACATGTTTGTAAATATATATTTATGTATTTAAAAAAGTACCTTCATCTTCTTTGTCGGCATGCTTTTTTTAACATTTTTTTTTATTTATGCCTTTATTATAGTCGGGTGGGCGGGATTAAATGATTGACATTATAGCTCCTCCAATGAGATCTCTGGTAGATCGTGATTTAAGGAATTTGATTGGAGGAGCTATAATATCAATAATCATTTAGCCGTGCCCAACTCGACTTGGGAAAGAAATGGCAGGATGACAGGGAAAATGACAGCGAGAAACACTGTATAAAGGTTAATTTTTTAAATACATATATATTTACAAAACATTTATTTCATTAGAAGAACCTAAAATAGTATTAGTTTTGAGGTGACAGGTGCACTTTAATACCACTTCTGAATTTGATATTGTATTTTTCAAAATTTGTCACAATTAATTGTATTTTGCAACATTTATAACAACTGACTTTTTAAAAGGTTTTCTTCAGTTTTTGTCTTGTTTATTTCAAACAAACACACTGGAAAGGAATTCTTCCACACATCGTTTTTATTGCAAATCATTTGTTACATAAATTTCAGAAATGGTCACACTGTCATTTCTTATTTCTAAACACACAACCTAAAAGTGCTTTGTGAATCCAGAAAATCAAATGAAATGAATTCCTTTGAACAAAAAAAAAAGTATTTGCACAGTGATTCCACAAAGTAGTTTTTTATAAATTGCCCATATTTTTTGTTTTTATTTGAAATGAAATAAAACAGCAATATGGTACTCATGGCACAGTCTGCTGCATGGAATAACTGTTTATGAAGGTTGTACAGTTGGTAATCCTCTTGCTATACATGAACTACAACTTCTGGCATCTTAACGTAACTTGCGGTTGTCAAAAATGAATTCAACATAATGTGTCATGACCACTGGAAGTGCTTAATTTACATATACAGATAGTTGACATAATCCTCATTTCCCTTTTCTTTAAAACATATCAGTCATATATATGTATATATCTATTTATATATACATATATTAAAATAAACTAGAAATAGTATTGCAAACACACTGTCCAGGACAGCAATAGCAGCAAAATGTTTACTATCATGTAGGGAATCCTATGATAAATAGACATCATTTATGGGCCTCCATAAAAGTCAGCTGGATCAATGTACTAGCTAGAAAGTACCTGTATATATAAACAAGTGTAAGGAATATGTTAAAGATTCATTTAAATGAAACCCGTGCACATATTCACATAATGGGACACATTTACTGAAGATGAATAGGTTTTTTTGACTAGTATATGCAGGAAAAACATGGCGCATTGTGTAAATAGAAATTGTAAATATGCCGCATTGTGTAAATAGAAATTGTAAATATGCCCCAATATTGTGTAAATGGGAAAGAATTTCTATTTTTGGTTTTCCAAAGTGAAAAAGAGACACTCCTGTTAGAAATCCAATCCATTTTCTGCAGTCCAGTGGAAGCCTGCGACTGGGAAAATAATGCATCTTAGGCATGATTTAGTGCAAGCAATAATTATTATCTTATTTAATTGTCACTGTTTAATAAATTATTTTATACTATGTTGTTTATTATTACTGAAGTTTAATAAAGGCACCTCTTTCTAACCATCTGCCTCTGTAGCTGATAGAGAGAACTGCAGGCTGATTTCCTCAAAGAATTGTTAATCGTCTGCAAGTTTCTGATTGTTTTTTTTTCAGAATTTGTGACTAGCTGTAAATTTAGTGGCAGAAAGGAGTGGCTTCCGTAAAAAAAAATACCAACAACATATACACATGAAATGAGCTTCTGTGTGAAATTAAGTTTATGAATTAGGTATTAGTATTATCATTCTGTTTAAAGGTTCATGGGGTTTTTGACTAAAGTGAGAATTTGACTGATGAATTGAATTCTCTTCACTTTGCATGGCCACGCCCTGATTCTTTACTCCTTATTCACTAAACAGCGGATTCCCGTAGTAAATTCACAACCGCGATAATATTCTCACAGTAGAGCTGTGACAGTAGCCTTCTATTGGGTAGTGTGAGACTGGCTTTAGCTGGCAAATTCACACCTTTATGCAACAATTCAGACTTTAGTCAATATCCCGCACAATGTCAGATTAGCATGAGTGGGCCTGCTGGGAGGACTCCCCCTGCTGGCCGACATCAAGCAATGTTTGAAGTCCCGCATAAGGCCAACAAAGCGAGGAGAAGTGACAAAATGACAATTCCATACGAGTTAAGGTGGGTGGTAGCGCTGGAAAAGATGGAAAAAAAAAACCAAAAAGGGCAAAGAGACTGCCCCTAGAGTGATACAGTCAGATGTTATGGATTGTGCGGTAAATAAGTGCCGTATACAATTATCGTTTAGGAGGAATC
Organism: Pipa parva; assembly: GCA_019650415.1. NCBI lineage: Eukaryota > Metazoa > Chordata > Amphibia > Anura > Pipidae > Pipa > Pipa parva. The sequence continues at coordinate 9,218 of WMED01017824.1, read as the reverse complement.
ACTATGGTGTTGCCGTGAAAGAGGCTGTATGAAGATTTTGGGAGGTGGTGCAATCCTGTGCCTTTAACTCCTAACTGTGCTGTTGCAATATTGACACTCACAGGTGCTGGTGCTGTGCTGGTGCTGTGCCAGGGTGTAATGACACCCCCTTGTGGATATGCACTTACCAGAAAATCAATAAAGATGCGCATATGAATAATATGGTGAAGCCCTCATTTCATGTTATGTCCTCAGGATTCCCATTCATGTAAAGACAGAAGAACCAATGGTGCAATATTGCTATATCCAAAAAATGATTTATTGATAACAATTTATTATTCACATTGAGTCCAATAAAAAGTGCTTTATAGACAAGTCCAATGTTATATATATACTGTATATATATATATATATATATATATATATATATATATACACTGGGCACTTCCTCCAAAACTATGCAAGTAGCCTTGGATTCAGCAGCACTGTGGGCCAGGTCTGTTACTAACAAGGCTAGGGGTTATGCTGAGCTGGACAAAGGAAATAGGTTTATGCCACTTTCATTCCTGTTTCAGCAGAAAAGGAAAACCAAAGCTCACATGACTCATCTGCAACTCTATGATTTGGAAATTGCTACAGGAATCAGCAGCAATCAGGTGACTGCAAATGGTTTTTTACACAAACCAGTCATTTAGGGTCAGATTTTCCTATAAGCACAAGAACCTTTTATCTATAGGTGGCCCAGTCAGAAGGGTGCCTCGCTCCTAGACAGGGACATAGGAAGGGGGAATCGAGGAAAGTAATTCTAATTGAGAAGTATTTTTAATAGTAAAATGCTGATTCTGACATTTTTTATTTCAATTCATATGAAATTATAAGTCACAAGGCACTTCAGTGCACTGTATAAATTTGTCTGTTTATTTTTTTCAAAGGGGTGTGGTCAGTTAGTGGGTGTGGCCTAAATCACCAAGCATTCTGTGCTTATAAGCTCCTGAGTTGTAAATCCAACACTGCATTCATTAGTGTAAAAAAGAGAATACAAAATGTTAATTGCTCACAATTTGTACACAAATGCATAACTACTCCTTTAACCCTTGGGTTCAGGCAGTAATTTTACTTTATAAAATATGTCTGATGACAAAAAACAGAGGCAACTGGGACAAAATGGATACAAAGGGGAATGTTTATAGAAGTCTAAGGGGGTAATGTATCAAAGTCAAAAAGGTTTATTGGTGGCCTAGTGCTGGAGAAAAAATGTTTATTTTATTATGCCAGTATCGCTTATTTAAAAATACTGTTTTCGTCATGTAGAAAATCAATTTTTATACATTATTTTTACATCGATTAGTTTCATCCTGAATCACTGTTCAGTGTTTCCTTGTACTTTTTGAATCTGTTGATTATAAAGGGCCTATAAAAATGTTCCTCCATTGAAACAGCTGTCGATAAGTATCAATCAGTTAAAAGGGGCACTTTGCTATGTTTTTCTATAAGTCTCTCCATTCATTTCAGACCAGTATATCTTTTTCGATGGTATATCTTTTTCGATGGTATATCTTTTTCGATTTTAGCAAAGTGAAAGATCAACTCCATAGGGTATAATGAGTTTTTTCCAGCCTGAGGCAGGCAAACACTTTAAATTAGGGCACATTTACTAAAGTTGAACTTGTTTTTTGACTAGTAAATGCAGACGAAACAGCCTATGGTTAATGTTAATTTTATCGGCCAAAAGAATTCCCCACCCTCAGGCTGGTGAAAACCCATTATTCCCTATGGAGATGGTCCTGTCATTTAGCCTAAGCCCAAAATATTTCCCCATTGAAAAGAGACATCGATATTACCGTAATCTGTAATGAAAGGAACCCTCATAGAAAAGCATTGCAAAGTGTGCCCCTGGTAACGATTCATTTCAATGGGGAAACATTTCTCTCCATCTTTTGTAAATCAGGAAAATCAAAAAGTACAGGGAAACAAAACTTGACAGTGAAATGGGGTGAAATCAGTCAATATGGTCGAACTGGTGTTCGTAAATATGTTTTTATAACAATTGTCTTTGTTCAGCTTAGTAAATAGGAAAAATCAGCAATATATATTTACGTCTCCGAAATTAACTAGTTGAAATTTTTTTTTTACTTCAGTAAATACCCCCCATTTCTAGAGGTCATGAAAATGCTGGAATTGTGCACTGAAAATGAAATACATGCATTCACATGTGTTCTATTAGCATCATTGTTTGGAAAGAATTGTTGCCAAAGTGTCCTGATATAATACGTGCAAAGGAAGACAGAGTAGAATAAGCACTTATACAGCTATTTGGTTTTTATTATTATTTTAAGGGAATCTTTAATGCAATAAAAAAAAAAAAACTTATGTTACACAATATACAGTATTTTGGCAAACTTTTAAATTACAGTACTTATTATAAAGAAAATCATACTATCTAATTAAATGTAAACATATTTTAAGTCAAAGATAATGTTTTACTGAGCTTTAGAACCGAAATACGTATTTCAATTTATATTGGTAAAAAATGATCATTCTTTTATTTTCACATACAGATTTTTCTTATAATAAATGCTTTCATATGTTACTTCTCTGAAGTGTAAAAAACAGCAATACAATTACATCTGTTATTTATCTATTTTCTCTAAAGTTTAACATTATTGTACAAATATAAAATGATATTGTGAAGGTTTATTTTTAATATATGTATAATTTATAGAAATGATCCTGATTTATAATTCCTATTAATCCTTTTGCTTGAATTTGTTATGTATGTAATAATCAAACCCTGGCTTTTAACCTAATAAAATTCAAATGACACATGAACTAGGAGGAAGATATCCAAAACAATCTGGAAAAAAAAATGAATGAAAAATATCACCAATCTGAAAAGAAAAGTGAATGTGTATAAATAAACAAATAGCAATGCCTATTAAAACTGTTTTATTACAATGGCAGAAGATAACACAATCACAACTAATCATAACTGAAATTTGGGTGAAATTTCTTAAACTCGGAAAGACCACTCAGGGTCTTTCCAAGTTTATTGAGAGAAATCTCACATTGTTCACGCAAGATTTCTTTCCAAATTTCTGGATTGAGTTTTTGATCCAGAGTTTTCAAAATTTTCGATGAAAAAGTAGTGCTACTAATGTAAAGTATGGCTACCTATCAATCAAAAAAAAAAATGTTAGAAATCGAGATCGAAAAACTCGATCTCGAGATTTTGAGAAATCTCACAAGATCAATGTGAGGTTTCTCTTGTTAAACTCAGAAAGACCCAGAGCAGTCTTTTTGAGTTTAATAAATTGTGCCCGTATACAATAGTTTTTCTTGTTTAATTCTTGAATTAGGTATAATAAAAATAAGTATTTTTTTTCTTGATATTCTTTGGCTGAGAGGATGGTTCAAACAACTTTATTTCATACAAACTATTTATTATCAATAAATCACTAGGTTATTTTTGCCAAACATGGAATACAAGTTTGGAAACTATGTATTTGCTTTGCATTTTTACAATTTTCCTAAAATAATGTTATCTCTGTTCTTTTTATTACTAATTTTTTTCTATTAATTTTGTAGAAATTCTTAACAAATGGAATTTCTATCACTACTTAAGGAAATAACCAACTTAAAACACCAACTGTAAATGTCTTCAGATCATCCTAAGCTTAGCTTCCAGGATTAAATTCCATTTCTCTAACATCTTGTTATATCCCTTCTGAAATCCTTGATTTACAGGACCAGTAAAAAGAAAAAAATATACTGTTTGGATTGGCTGTTTCAAAAAGTACTGGCAAAAAATGTTATCTTTGAATTTGAATTTCTGATTTGTATTTTATTTTGTTTTCCTTCCTTGTGGTTGCAGAAATATTTTGTGCGATAAGTAGACAAACCCCATCCTAGTCTTATTGTTTCCCATGAACTTTAGATATTACATGTTCCTGAAGTGCCTCGAAAGCCCAATATTGCTGCAACCAACAAAGTGACAGATAATGAAAACAAAAAAACCAAAAACAACAAAAAAACAGAAATTCAAATAACGTTTAGGACTACCTGCCATGCTAATCCAAATAAAAAATTTTTTGTGTTACTGCCTCTTTAAGTTCACATGATTTAAATATATTATACTCTATGAATGCAGAAAATTAATTTCTAAATAAACAAAGAAGTTAAATAATTTTCTTCCAATAAATGGAATATCTCACCCAAACAATTATCACATAATACTTACCCTTGGAGATGAATTATCTAAATGTTACTGTTATTTTATATATTTATATTCATAGTGTATCATAATACTTCCTTTTTATAGATTATTCTTTAAATGTATGCTGGGAATTTAGATTGTTGTGGCAATAGGTTTAGCAACATTCTAAACAGCTAATTTACCAGATCTTATTCACTGAGGCATTATTCACAACTTATTCAGCTATTGTCTCAAACAACCTCTTTATAGCCAATCACAATTGTGTATTTTATACTTCATTCTGCTAAAATTTAATGCATCCTACACAAAATAATCTTTGTTTACCTTGAGTGCCGGGTTAGAGGTTTCACAATGGAGCCCCTGAAAATACCAAAGTCTGCTGAATTAGTTGGTTTTGTTGACATATAAAGACTCTGGTAACTAGTACAATGATCCAGTTTCTGTGAACTTTATGTCAGTATTCACTACCATTTGATAACATGAATAATAGCATAGTACTAGCAGATAAACAAATCACAGTTCCAAAAATGCCATGTCAGATGCATTAAACACCTTTTCTTTTGAGCTACCACCAATGTTATTATTTTTTGTAAATATATAGAGCAAGTTCTAGTAATTATATCTAATAATTACTTCTTCCATTACAGAAACTCCAAAGTTTGTTCTACATGGCACTGATATAAATGCTAATGAGATGCTTATCCACCATAATACTTCACTCATTGCAAATGTTACCAGCTGTTTAAGATAACTACATATCACCTGAGATGGCATGGCAGTTTAGGTGTTTTTACTGAATTGTCAGACAGTATATAGGTCTGTGACTCCAGTGGTCAAAATTATTTTAAGGTGACCAACAGATAAACCTGTTGGATCACAGTGAGTTGCTTGAGATAGAAAATACAACAGATCCATGTCCTCCATAAAGGCCTGTGAGAGGTCAGTAGGAAGAGGCGTTTAAAGACCATTGTCCTAGTGAGTTATGGAGAGTTGACATCAAATGGTCCTGTTACTAAATACTGTTGGGTCATTAAGCATATCATTTAGAAATATTTCAACAGATATGAGGGCTTATTGTGACACATTACATAACCAAATCTGATCTAATTTTTCATTTTATTTTTTTAGGTTGAGTGCTTAAAAAACTAGACTCATTACAATTTCATTTTAATAGTGTTGCCCTGATTTTCTAAAACTAGCATACAGTCCCTTGATGTTATTATTGGTATGGCTTTTGCCATGACTATTCCTTGTAGAGCTCTACTGTAACTTTTTGACCAACAAGATGAACTATTCATTGATTGTCTATCTTTTGCTCATATGTGTGAAAATAGAGATATTCTATATTCACACTGATGGGATTTTTCTTAAAGATACAAATATATTTTATTCTTGTTTTATATTCTGAATTATATTTTACCTACCAATTCATTTTTAACACCTCTCATGCCATAGTCATTCTGCTCATCTGTTCTTGATATTATATAAGATTAATCTGGACAGATGACTGTATTTACAATGATTCATCTCGTCAGTGGTTTTTTTTTTTTCTCCAAAAAATAGGTTTTCATTGTGAAGATTTTTAAGTCATCTGAAATGACTCATGTGCTGGCAGAATAGTAAGAATAATCTGGCAGTGATTTCAGAGCATGAGCTATGATATTGAAAACATTACAACGAAACTCCTACAAAACATATCAGCATGATTTTGTCACTTCTCTTAAAGCATGCGTTCACTGAAGCAACGGCATCAACAACACGTGGTAAAAAAATAAATATATAACAATAAACCATTAAATTACATTCATCCTGAGCTTGCTCCACTGTGCTATATTATCCATTAAAAACAAGAATGTTCATTTGGATATATTTTAAAGTGGTTCTTTCTTGCACAGGTAACAATACAAAAGGCATTTCTTCCCTTCAGGTTTTAACTTATGGTTATTATGAATTACTCGTGTGGCACTGGAAGTTAATACAGAAGAAATAGATCAGAACGTCTTCTTTGTTCATTAACCAAACGTGATAAACATAAGTCTTGATGGCATTTCATAACTCAAGACCTGAAACCTCCAGTTGTGAAACACATAGAAAGAGGTTTCTTGTCAGTGAGTGATGCTAAAGAAAATCAGTGCTTTTTTTTTTAAATCCATTAAATAATTCAAGGAAAAATAACCCATCCATTCTGTACAAGGTAAGATATTTCCTCATGATATGATTATTACGTCTGCAATAATAAAATGCATTACACCACCACTGAATCATTATCTTAAACAGCAAAAAAATCTTAGAGAAGCAACAAAGTGATTTGCCAATGTCAGGTATTGACCCCATTTTCCGAATTGTAAGTGGTTTCTAATGTCAAAATAGAGAATTGTGTAAGTAGATATTTTCCCATTTATTTTCTACCAAGAACTTTTTCTAACTGTAAGTATGCTTGCATTCAAAGCTACGAAAGGCTGCTGTTCTTGACAGTCTTCTCATGGACAGGTTATCTCCTCGACTCTCAGGCCTTGATGACTTACTCCTTTGGAATGGATTTCTAAGGCTTGCAGTGGTACGTTGCCTATCAAGTTTGTCACTTATTGAATAACTCTTCTTAGTCTGTGAAAATATCACACTGGGTTCTTCTGCAGTGTAACTGTTTGCCCGCTCAATTTTTGGGGGAGATGATATGTTATTGAAAAATGTTCTTGAAGAGGAGCTTTCATTGGCTGATAAAGAGGTCAATGTACATTTGTTTTTCAATTCTGCTTCTTCATCTTCGTTGTCTGAGCTTGGGTGACTAAGCTCAGCTTCTCTCTCTGGGTGACAACAAGTGACGTCTTCCACTTTCTCTCTAACACACCCTGGGGAAGTAGACCTTTCTGCAGTAGCTTGTGGTGTATTGTTAACACATCTTGTGTCTATACAGTCTGTGATACTTGTGTATTCTGCAGTCTTTACTGGTACTCCAAGATTGCTATAATAGCTTCTTGAGGGAGAAAACATAAAACTGTGTGACTTTATAATAGGAGTTTCTTCTAAGATAAATGGTGAAGTAGCCAGTAAGCGACTGCTTTTAGAGCGCTCTAATGTTTGGCAGTGGGGGATATCTGTGTCCCAGGGGTTTTGACTGCATGGTATACTTGTGGTTTCTTGAGGATATGTAAATGTATCCATTTGTGTGCCTTCCTCATAACTAGGGTTTCTGCTGCAACTTCTTTCACAATAAGTAGATGAGCTACAACCTTGACCTGCTGAAGGCATATCAGCACTGTGATCTCTAGGACAGGCAACATTCATTGAGAATTCACCAGGATCTAGACAAAATTGTGCTTCATCCATTGCGGAAACATATATATCTATGCATGATGAAGGCCGCCTTGAATCTGGTACAACTGACAGAGAGTTTAGAGGGGATGGAGGTGGTTTTGTATCTTTTGAAATAGAGTGGGAACTTATAGCCCTGTGCAGATTTGAAGTCCTTTCTTTAAAAAAGCCTTCAAATTTTTCAATACCACCTCTGTCCCTCAGACTTGTTGAGTAAAAAGATTGACTTCTCATACGTGGAGTAAGATTGGGGGAGGTAGGGGATAATGGTTCCTCTCCTACAGTGTCTATAATTTCATGAAGCTTGTAAGTGTTTCCTTCTTGACTATTAAAACTGCTCTGTCTTATAATATATGCTGCATCTGTGCAGTCTGAAGAGGTTCTAGATCTTGCCTTATTTGTTTCTACCTTCTCCACTCCAGTAAGTCGTTCCATTGCTGTTGACATCCTTCCTAGCATTTCCTCCAGCTGAGCAAGCCTTATGTCTACAGTCTGAAGTGATGCCTTCATGAAATGTTCCCGCTCATTTACTTCCTCAAGCCGCATGGACATGTTTTCCACCCTATGATTTAACAACATTTTTACTATTTAAACATCTTGTACACTTACATAATACAATGTTGTAAACTATATAATTTTGCTTACAGAATCAAACTGAAACTTCACTTTTACACATAAAAGTATTTATACCCATTAAATATTGGTAAAATATAAACCCTGATAATTGTATTTTTTTTTGGGGGGGGGGGCACACAATATCAATTCATATCAATATTTTTAAAGTTCTCAGCTGTGCAAGAATTGTGACTAAATTAGGCTGAATTTAATAAACCTGAAAAGGCTGAATTCGCCTTTTCTAGTCTACTCCCTGTAAATCTCGGCTGTTAGATCGGTAAACATCGATCGATATTTTTACAGATCAAAACTTTTCGATCAATTTTTCTAGCAGATTTTTCGATGGAAAAGTAGCTATACTTTACATTAATGCTTTGGATACTTTCCAATTGAAAAAAACAATTGAAATGCTCGATTGAAAAGTTTAGATCAGTAAAAATTGATTGAAAAATATCGATTGATTTGTACCGAACAAACAGCCAAGATCTATAGGGGATAAACTCAAAAAGGCTGATTTTGGCCTTTTCGAGTTTAATAAATTTTGCCTATTTAAGTCTCATGTGAAGAACAAGGGTATAATAATGTTAATAACTTCCCTATTATCACTATTTCCAAGGGGCTTTACATATTCCTATAGGCCCAAAAGAACAGCTATAATTTATCATGGTGCAATCTGTAACATTACCATTATTGTCATTTAATAAATATAAAACCTAACTTGTTCCCCTTTAATCTCATGTTGCAAAAAAAACAAAAAGATGGCCTAATGAAAATAAATATCTAGTTATGTCAAAGGCATGAATTGTTCAACTATGGATTAAAACCCCAAATGATGCAAAAGGCAATTGTTGTTACATATATTTGGAAAAGGTATATTTACATGTTTGTGTCTCTAGGTATCTTTGTATCAATAATACAGCTATGTTACACAGTATATTCCTCTAGACCAGAATGGTACTTAATAGGGGTGTAACGATTCATCTATTAAATCGATGTATCGATTTATTTTCCTACAATCCAACAACATCGATCAGTGCTTGGCAAGGTGGCCTTCTGGACGACATTTATTGATCTAAAATCGTTTTAAAAAGTAATGAAT
>WMED01017823.1:0-12886 GCA_019650415.1 Pipa parva | reverse complement strand
TGCTGCAGAGGTTACTATTCCAGAGGTATTACACAAATTAGGCTACCGTTACCTATAGCAGACAGATTTACCCCGATTTAAATTTCTTTAACAGAAGACATCAGCAAACTGCAGAGAGCAAGAACAATGCTGGCACATAAGAGATAGTTCAGCAGTTTCCTCACCCTCCCTCCCGAGAGTCACGCCTTGATTTGATGAGCCTTTAGTTCTCCTTTAACTTACAGGAATGGGAAAGGAGCAGTTATTTAAGTGTGAATTTATGTCTCCAAACGGACTAGCAACAATTTCTGTTCATTCAGTCACTGAAAATCAAAGTTTATTTAGTTAAATGGCAAATTCACTCTGCAGTGAAGCCAATGGTCACGTAGAGATTTCTGTGCTTTGTCAGGCAAAAGGTAGCAGTGGCTTATTATCGTTAATTAATCATAAACAGCAGGGCTGTATTTCTAAAAGATTGAACCCCCCCCACAATGCAAACCCCCCAATTGCGCTACAGTGTTACCGGTAGTCATGTGACCAAAAATCACTCCTGATAAATATCTGTAGTGATGTCATCTTCGCATAGATCTGTTTAAAGGAGACAATGTTACTATAACTACAACGGTAAGTAAACCGCGTTCTCTCTTATCCCAATGTGTATATAAAATTAAACATTTCTACCAGTCCTAGTGGACTCAAACCCACTTCTAACAATTACTAACTACAGACTCGCCCATATTTAATTCTATTAATGCCAGAAATCAATGTTAATAATCCTTCATTTGCTTTTCAGGAATCCTACCTTGCTAATTCCAGCAGTGTTCTCGACAGGCACCGAAAAACCCTGCTTTTTCCCACTGGTTATTCCCAATGTGATTACATCACTTCCTCCTGATTAGTGCAAATTACAACTGCATTCCACAGTCTCCTGAATAATTAGACTTGCCTGAAACTCTGTACATCAGATACACATTACCTTTCAAAGAGGGAAATATGGATCTATATATTTATTATCATCATTCCAAATGTAGTTATAAAGCTTTTTTTCTTTTAACATTCAAAAATTCTGAGTTTTAAAATATGTGAATATTTCAACCTACTAACATAAGGCGTAGTTGTCCTTAACTGTTCTTGTACTATATATTTATATATTAACAATATACAGTAAATAAATATTATCATTCCATGTGGAGTGAATACAAAGCAAACACACGGTTGGTTTCCCACCTCATCCCTTTAAAACTTAACATACAAAATGCACATCCCGGAAAGCTGACTCACAATGGAATAATTAATACATGTTGCTTGGCTACTTAATACAGGTGCAGTCTGCTACATTGTATCTAAAATGGTTTCAAGTTGTCATTGCAGCATGTGAATTATATATGTGCTTGATTTTAAAGGGATGAGGTGGGAAAGCTATTTGGGCTCATTTTTATGGTATAAACCTTCTTGTATTAGAAAGTTCCAACAGAAAGCAAATATATTAAATGGTGAAATTATCCAAAAACCAGCAACCAAACTTATCTGAAACAGCCCAGTAACCAGTAAAAAGTATCCAAGCAGCCAAAACCACCAACGCGGTATCCAAACCAACAAAATAAAGCACACAAAAATCCAAGATGGCATCAAGAAAGAGGTTAACCAGCTTATTGCTCCCCCCAGTGTGATGGTGCAGCAGAACAACAGGACGGAGCAGCTGCAATGCTACAAATTTGCCTCAAGTATCCCTAACCTGTGTGCTACTTTATTATAACACTCCTCTCAGGGGTGGAACTTCTGGGCAGCAGGCCCCCTCTCCCCATGACACAGGGGTAACAGCAGTGTAGCTATGCCACTAACTCCTCTGTAGATTCACTGTACTCAGATAATATCTTAGCCTTCTCTGTAATGTGATGCAACTACTTTAGGTCCACCCTAGCTAATGTTTGGGATCCCGCAGGAAAGGACCTGAAAATGGGACTATCCTGCCATCCCAATGGCCCAGTCCTTCCCCAGCCCGCTAGTGCTCCCACCCCCCCACCTCAAAGATGTCACTGGTGCAAGGAGCAATCAGGATGGAGTGGAGTGGCAGGTGCATCAGTAATGTCAATAATAATGTAACTGGCGGACTGACCAATCGCAAAAACAAAAAGATTCTTCAAAGTTATTTATCACAGATAAGTTCCCAGTTCTAGCTCACCTTTAGTGGTGAGAGTAATCAGGCTGGGCTATCTACTTGGGTAGCTCAGTGCCCCAACAGGCAGTGGGCCTAGGTGCCTGGTGTATCCTGGCCAAGTACACGACAATTCATCTGTTCATGAAAAAGTCCCTCTGTGTTAAGGCAACACAATGGTGGCTAGCAAGCCCTTTGTGTCCTATGGACAAGTACTAACATGTACAGCTGCATCAGAGGCACAGAGATAGTCTTATCTAATGCCAGCTTTGGTCTGCCATTATAATAAATATATATTTATTAGGTATAATTTTACAATGGCATATTCCAGTGTGTATTATAATGTGATCACTTCTGAATGTATTAGTATACATGTATCCACTATAAGTATTTCCATTTTACATTTATAAATGAGGTGATTTTAGATGTTCAGTATTTATAAGTAATAATTGTGTTGTAAGGCACTGGATTTTCTCTATATCATCATCTGGTTTTAGCTATGAATTAGTAATGGCATATCGATTTTTTACCACTAGAGGGAACTGTCTCATTAAGAATGTCAATTCTCCCCTGAATGTGATTTTCATTGAAAAGCACAAAGATAGGGGATTTCATAGTAATTTTTTATTATAGTTTGTGACATTATATCGACAGCGTATTTACACACACCTTTGCGACGATTCACTGTGAATTTCTGGACAGTTTGAGAATTCACAGCACTAATTTTCTAATGCATCTAGAACCAGGTCCCTCTACTTGAAATTGTCTATAGAGAACTGGAGGCTAATGGTTGCCAACCCTGTTGAAATTCCCCCCTTGAGTATTCATGACGTGTCGAAGTGACAATGAATTAAGATGTACAGGCATTGAATATACAAATCCACTTGTTGCCAAGTGCCAACATGCGCCAGGAATTGTCTGCCGTAGAAATTAATGTAAAAACAATTGTAAATACTGCGACAATTCTCCAGCGACCAAAATATGAGCAAATGGAGGCACTGTCCATTCTTATGAGATAATTTATGCATGTTGCCAGTCTATTTACACTGAATTTACTACAATGTGCCACTGCTATTGGGCCAAGGCCACCGACCTTACTTACCAACACGTTACAATGTGAAGCAATCACCTGTATCCCAGTTACACTGCAAAGGACACAGCTCAGGACATGCCCAGTCACCCAGTTACTTTGCTTAGTGGTTCAGCTTTATTGATCAGCATGTGTTAGCACATGGACACTGAAGTGAGTATTACCTGTACACAGGCAAGCAAAACGATGCCAAGGGCTCTGTTTCAAACTCTTGCTATTTGGATTTGAACCACACAATTTGCAGATAATATTACACAGCCTTTATATATACGGTATATATAATATACAGTATACCACTTTCCCGTTATTTTATTTCCTACCCTTTAATAATCTTAAGTTTGACTGCTACTGGCTTCACCAGGAAATGGGATCAGGGGCCCAGTAAGCAAACCATCTCTTGCCTCTTCATTCCCTATCTCGGTCCCTGGGATTTCATTTATCCTTTGCTTTTGTTTTGTCAGTCCCCAACCTGCTTTTCTCTGCCACACGAATATGACATAATGTTACAGTTTGTAAATCCAGGAGGACCTACTTAAACCTGGCCCCCTGGGAGTTTCCCAGTTGCCCTGGTGGTGTGATGGATACAACGGTCCTTCTGCCATTTAACTTCCCATCTCTACTCCATGGTGTGATAAAGTGGAATCATCTGAGCTGGACATACACATAATAATTTCCACTGGAACTGCCTTTAAAGTGCACCTGTCACCTCAATACTCTAACACTAATTAAGGTTGTACTAATGAAATAAATGTTTTTGTAAATATATATGTATAAATAATGTACCTTTATACAGTGTTTCTCTCTGTCATCTTCCCTGTCAGCCCGACTTTTCTTTCCTGAGTCGGGTGGGCAGGACTAAATGATGATTGACATTACAGCTCCTCCAATCAGATCCCTTAAATCATGATATAGCAGGGATCTGATTGGAGGAGCTACAATGGTAAGAATTTTAACTTAAAAAAAATTTGATAATAAATCATATTTACAAAAAGGTGTTAATTAGCATAAATAATCAAATGTATTTATTTTTTTAAAATTTGGCTTGACTGTTCCTTTAACTACAGCTATATTTATAACTCCAAACCTTTGACACAGACCAAGGCAATTAATGAATTAATTAATTAACTGCACTGTGAGGCTGGATTGATACTAGCTGATTTTCAGCTGAGTTTTTTTTTAATTAGACACATTATTGGTTATTGTGCAAAATACACAAGCCGGTGTGTCTTATCCCACAGGAAACAATGGAGACCCCCAATTTTTACATCCTCACGCGGGCCGGTCCGAGGAGTCTCGAGGGCCAAATGCGGCCCACAGGCCATAGCTTGCCCAGGTCTGCTCTATACCACTTCTCAAAAAGTGAATGAAAGCCAAATACTTGGCATGGGACTATTACAACACTTAATACAAGTTTGGTATTTATGGCAGTAACATAATGCTTTATGAATTCATGTAAGGAGCACCTGATGTCTGCCTTGTTTTTGTTGTGCGGTTATAATTACAATCTCAATAAAATCAAGACTTGTTCACCTTAGAATCCTTGGTCGTCATTTTGTCATATCCAGCTGAATGTTCTCTAGACTTCATACGGTATAAATAACTTGCAGTTTGTCTGGAAGCCTCTCGCTGGGTAATAGAATTGCAACTCCACAAGTTCAAAATGTCAAATACATTAATTTATATCATATTAACTGAAAATTCATCTTCCGGAAAAACTGCCTCCTGCACAGTTATTTGAGAAGGTTAAAGGCTGATTTTAAGATTTCATTAATTTAATACCTGGCAAAGTGTTGGTTATTAGAAACAGTTAACACTAAAACTTAAGGCAGTTAAAATAGAAATTGTATGTGGGATGTATAACTCTGTATGGGACTCTAGGTATAATTACACTCTCTAATGAATCTACCTTAACACTAGTTTAATCACATTCACAGGATTCTGCTTTCTACTACTGCAGTGCTAATAGCGCTTCTACATCTAGATCTAGGGATGACAACCAGGAACTCCTGGAGATTCCTAAAGTTTCCAGCCTCTAATTCATTAATCATAGACAGTCTATGATTAAGCGCTAACAGCAAGTGTGAAACGCATAAAACTTTTATGCTTTTGTAGGCCATATGTTAATAAAGCCATTTATCTAGCAAGGACGTGCCACATACTCTGTATGTTTCAGAGATGTGGATTCTACCTGATAGAGAACTATCTGATACAAGTCTAAAAGTTTAACAGCGCTGGTGACTCTATAGCATCCTAATCAGGAGATCCCTCTCAGGAGCGCATTCGTTGCTGACCGCGCTCCTACTGAAGCTCTTAGCCCTTATAGATGTAATCCCAAGTTGTTGAGGAGGGCTTCTGGACATCTATTAATTGTGCCTCAGAAGGGTTGGCTAAGCTTGGACTTCCTAGAGAATCATGCGGGAAGTTCTCCCCAATGGAAAATTCCCAGTCACTGTTAGTCTTGCGCCATTTACTGAGGTTTCCTAAGTTTGTGCTCGCTAGGAAACAGTCCAGATGAGGAGCACTCAGACTGCTGGAAAGGTCATGCTCCTAGGTAGTAGTAAATTTAGATACTTAGATGATTTCTGTAATAAAGTGCTAGTGTAGTGCTTGCCTCTTTTTTAAACAGCCCTGCTTCCCCTCCCATTCTGTGTACAGACTCTTTTTGAATAGTGCTAATAAGCCCTGCCTCCTTAGTGACATCATAGAACTAGTCAGAGAGAGCTGTTCTTATGGGGAATCCCCCCTCCCTTCTCCTTATCTAAAAAGCCTGTTCCTAATCCTGAGCATGAGCAGATAAAAGCTGTGGAGAGAGAAGTCAGGGAGAGGAGGGGGCATGGCTACATGCATACACTTCCCATACAGAGACGTTGTTCAGAGGGAGAAAGCAGTTACATGGAGATATTGAGCTCTGCTGAGTGAAGAGGTGAGTCAGAAATTTCTTATTCGTTATTTTGCTTGACAATAAATAATAAATGTGGCTTTCTTTATAGACAGGGTTTACTTACTCTTTAATCTCCATGTTTCCCCCCAACATTCTGCCACTTTCAGCATGCCCCAAGTTTGTACCATGAGGTTTCACCTGGAGAATCAAACAGTATGGGGTTTATTGACAAAAGTCTGAATTGTCTTGTAAAGGTGTGAATTCGCCATATTTGGGTATTCAGCAAATTCTGTGTTGTGGCGAATTCGCAAGCTAACAACGGTTGCACACTACACAATAGACGGCTACTGACACAGTCGCGACTTTACTATGGGTATATTGTCGCGGATTTGCTATGGGAATTCACTGTTTAGTCAATAAGGGATAGAGAATCAAGGCATAGCCCCATGAAGTGATGAGATTTCACTTGGACAGTCAAATTCTCACTTTGGTCAATAGCGTCCAGGTCACTGGGAAAACCTTCAAGTTCTCCAGACTGGAGGCAAAACTGGTAGCTCTGCATCTCCCTGCCACAAACTCCACTTTCCCCCCCAAATCTCACCCTTTTAGCCAAAAAAACTCACCCAATTTTCTTCTAATCTATTAGCCTCTTTAGCCCCTGCATTGACTTCTTTCGCTTCATTCTGCTCCGGGCCAGGGGGACTCCATAGGTTCCCAGTTATGACCATGACTGTTGAATTGGTCAATGATAAGTACCAATTATTTAAAGGCAAACAAAATTTTTATGAAACGTCTGGTGATGTAATATATAAATGACAAGCCGTTTACCAGTCACATAAATATAAATCATTTAAAAGTTCTTTTTGAAAACGAGTCATCACTGGGCTCTGGGTTTTCTATATGAACATCAGCCAGCCTTCATTTCTAGCACAACTAACAGCTAATTCTCTTTCCTTGGCCATTTATAACCTGTGTCTGGTTTCCATTGCAGCAGGCCAGGTCTGGAATGCTGGCCAGGTCTGTGAGTCTTTTCAGGATTTTTCTTTTTGTCTTGATCCACCTCCTGAATGACTGTGTTGTTCCACCATGTGTCCTCCAAGTCAAGCAGTGACATCAAATTTAACACTATAATAAGTTTTTTAAAAACTTTGGAGGAGGTTTTCTGTGTAGCCGAGAGATTTGTTTTCAAACAGTCAACCTGTTCTGTGCAGGATGTGGATCTCTTGCTTACAAGGATCCACGCTTGGGTCTGTGAAGATAAGCACTGTGTTCACTATATCATTTTTCTTCTTCTTGTGCTCACCCTTTCCACAAACCGTTTTTAATGTTTTTGCTTTTGCCTGTTAATAAATAAAAAAGACTGAACGCTGGAGACAAACTGTTGTTGTATGTTTCCTGTAATGTTTTTGTCACCTCATAAGCAGATACCAGTCCATGTGATATTGTGCAGAGTACCCACCATGCAAGTACCACATAGTATTGTTCTCCCTATAGGAGTTCTTGGTTGATGTAAGTTAAGACATTACTCTTTTCCTGCTGTTTCTACCTAAGTCTGTGCTCAGCATAGAATGGACAAGATGATCTACAAGGTGGATTGCCCCAGTTATGGTTTACGAAATTTCTAAATACAGGTTCCTGGTCAGACTTGACTTTATGAATAGCTCCAAGTCCCATCGAGGAGGGTTAAAAGAGGTAGTTCACCAGAATAGCTTAGGTCCATAGGGGGCACACACTGAGTACAGTGTGGACTCCAGCTGTTGGGTGAGACTCCATGCTGTAGAATTGTTTCTATGTTCTTCCAGTACATAGTGGTACAAAGGTATGGAGACACCTGAATGAATGGAATACGATGGCTGGGAATGCCATCCTACATGCTGCATGTTGCTAAGGGGAAGGGGGCTAAGCTGTGTGGGGCTGTGTCCAACACATTAGCCATTATGAAAGCCGCATACAGGATGGCATTCCCGACCACTGTATTCCATATACTCAGATATCTCCATACCTTTGGACCATCCTGTATATCTGGGAAAACTTGTGGAATCTCCCAAATAATTAGTAAAGAGGATACAGGATAACCCCACAGTGAAGGTCAGTGTAATTAACTTAGCCAATAGCAGAGGTCCTAGCCATTTCTGGGTAATGACTGGAGACAGGGGCGGTTCTGGTCCTATTGACGCCCTGGGTGAACTGCCCCTTGACCTCCCGCGCCCCCCCCACTCACCTCTTCCAGCGTTCCAGCAACGCACCTCTTCTAATTAGGTAAGTTGAATGCAACAGCGCTCCTTAGATGCTTCGGGTCTTGCCGGCAACTGCCGAATACAGCCGACAAGAACCGAAGCAGCCAAGGAGCACCGTCGCATTCAACTTACCTCATTGTGCAGAAGCGCTTAGAGGAGGTGCGTTGCTGGAATGCTGGAGGAGGTGAGTTTAGCTATGGACGATGAGGACAGCAGTGCCCCTCAAATAGATTGCGCCCTGGGCGGTTGCCCACATCGCCAATAGCTAGAACCGGCCCTGACTGGAGAGCAGCAAATTAAGAGCTTTCCTATGTAAGGAAAGCGAGTACAAAGTGTAGGGAGGGTACCTGGTGCTCCTCAGGCATTGTGAAGGAAACTCTGTAGCACGTGTACATTTACATCATATCATCTCGGTATAAACAGCCGCCTCATTGTATGGTGAGACTAAAGGCCTGTGGATCCTGACACAAGGTTTAGGCTGAGCTCTGAAGGACTTCGTCTGAAGCTTAACTGTATAAATAGAAATAATCTTGACCATTAAACAACAAACAAACAATGTTTTTTTTTTTTTTAATTCCTGCTGCTTTTTACACAGCGGGTTTACCTTACGGCATCTCTTGCCATTTGCTTTATTCGAGATGTTTATCTTGTCTCACGGCCTGCGATATACAATGGATCAGTCTTCAGTGATAATTGTCATGTAAAGGCATCAGTTGTAAATAACCTTTTTTTTTTAACTTTTTTTTCTTTTCAACACAAAAGGCTGTACATGTTATTTTTGGTCTGCAAGAAGCAGCGTGGAATTATTCCAGCTTTCCTCCCGCAAGGTAAAGCAACACAACAGGTAGACGCTCTTGTAGCAGGCAAAGGGAAATTGCTTAGCAACAGTGAAATTCTGTACATTCCAATCATGAGCTTCATGACTCATAACTTTCTGACAAAACACTCTCGCTCTCCTTATCCAAAATGATGTTCCCGTTTTTAGTTGTGCCCTTTACCCACAAGTAGTAAAATTATGCTAAATAGCGTGTGATTCGCTTGTAAACAGTTTTCTTGAAGGTAAACAGTTCTTGAATGATACAGGATAGAATTTTGATTAGTTGTCATCACGCGTGTAGAGCTCTATTCTCTAAAGAAATCCATTCTGTCTGTAACTTTATTTTCTGTTGTGTAATTTCGCTACTACTGGTAGCTTCCATCACCCCTGCAGAACTACCTCTCGCTCTCATTAACATACTATAAAAGGCTGAGTATCTGTTACAAGTGCTGGAGGTTTATTAGATTTGTACTGATATGATAAGGCCAAACAACAGAACTGGTTGGAAATCTTTCCCTCGACTTAACACAAAAATCCACTATTTGTTTGACATGGAAAACTACAGATTTCATTGAAAAATAAAAATCATTGTCCCTGGCTAAGATTCAGGTGAATCATATAGTTAAGCCAATGGCCTACTGTGATAACAAATGTTGTAGCCTGAACATCTGATATGTCAGGTTACCGATTGGTACAAGAGAGAGTCACATTCCAGACATGTTAATAAGGTCAGAGATTACAAGGAGGAAGTCCTCTGTATTGATTTCCCAAACATTGCCATGTGGAGGTTCAAATTCCATAGTTATTACATGTGTGGATTTATATTTAGTACCAGTGATATCACATTAACAATGAAAACACAAGAACAAACTCTCTTACTTTCAATGAATCACAACAGACAACGCAACCTTGGCTGTGTGTGTGTGTGTGTGTGGGGTGGGGGTGGGGGTGGAAGTAAGTGAAGAAAATGGGGTATACCTAGCAACTTTCTCCTTAAAGGACTATTATTTCACCCTCATAACGTGCAAAAATTACATTTACCCTGAAATATCCGTGTGCGGAAATTTTACATATAGCAATTTCCCAAAATGCAGTGCAATTTTCCTAAGACCGGCCCGTGCAAGATGTAAAAACGGGGGTGGGGGGACCACATGGGCATCAATGTGGCCCGATGGCAAAAATAATTGCCCACCCCTAGTGTAGACCCTACACCCACCACCACAATGACACAAATCACATCATTGAGCCACCCCTTCCCCCAACACAGCCACCAACTACTGGTAAGGGTTGGAACTTTGGGGAACTCTGGAGCATGAAGCCCTTAAAGGTTTCCAGGTATGTAAATTGGTTTACAATTGATAAAGTTAATTCATTTATATATACGTTCAAACATTTTTGAATATTGATGACAGTGAGGATTCAGGATCCCTTTAACATTAGCCACTGTCCTTTTATATGCTTTATACCAGGGGCAACCCTTTGGGCTGAGGGAGCTATATACGTGTGGCTCCCTCAGCCCTCTTGAATCCAGAGCCGTGACATCACATGCGGCTCCGAATTCGCTAGCAATCCGGACTCGCGGTGACATCAGCGGCTCCTGATTGGCAAGCAACCCGGAAGTGCTGAGAGAGCTCTCTCTCTACAGCGCTTGTCAGCACACTGTAACGAGCGGTGCTTGCACTGCTTGTTTCAGTGAAAGAGCCAGATATGGACATCAAAAGAGCCATAGTTTTCTGACTCCTGTCTCATACTACAGAGGCAGTTAGCATCAAAACAGATTTATTTGTTGAAATAAAACTGCTGGTTCTAGTATCCCACGATTGGCATATTCGATCTTTAGTAATATGCTAATTACACATCATCACACAACAGTCTGTACTGAACCAAATTTATGTCCAAGTTCCCAATCTTCTGATATTCATCATACCCTGTAATGAGCCAAATTCACCTCTAATTCATGCACCTAATATGTCAGAGGATTACAAAGCTCTTTGCATTCTATCTCGCACGTTTGCACACATAAATCGTCTATTTGGAAATTGTTGGAGTTCATTCGGCAAGTTGAATTCTCAAACAGCGGATTCCCATAGGAAATCCACAACCGCAACAATTTCACCATTGTAAAGTTGCGACTGTGACAATTTTTTAAATTGCGACTGCGACAGTAGCAGTCTATTGCAACTGTCTTTAGCTGGTGAATTCACACCTATACGCAACAATTCGGACTTTAGTAGTAAATGACCCCCTTAATGCATGCAGAAAAAAATAGAAATAACCAAATAGCTGGCTTGGAAAGGAAGGATTGTGGATTTATTTTATTGCTGGCAGGTGAGCTAAAAGAACAAATGCGATTTATTAGGAGACTAATTCTTCTCTAAAGTAGAGCTCTTGGCTTGTTGTTGAAGTGATGTCATAATCATGTTCTAGAACACACGTCGAGCATTGATCTGTACTTCCTTTTCAACAACAATCAATGTCTATAGATCGCTAGACATATTTTAACCTTTGAGCCTCAGAAAATGGAACTATACACATTTCTTCAAAATCAATAAACAAACCCTGTCTCAGTCTCTCTGATCCCTTTATCATCTAAAGGGATCCAATAACTGTGCAAGCAGTGATCTATAAGTAATATTTACAGGGAATACAATTCACTAGATGCACTAAGATGCACTATTTACTGAATTTTGTTTTGTGCAATTAATATAAATTAGTATTCTTTTTATCATCAAAAAGAAAATTATTTATAAGAGAATTCTGTTCATTGCGCAAAGATAAAAAATGTACCAAAACGGTAAGGTAGAGGACGAATCCTTAGAATTATACTTTCATATTGTAAATGTGATTGGATTATATAGAGGGTTATTCACTAACATCCGAATTGTTTCGTATAGGTGTGAATTCACCAGCTAAAGACAGTTGCAATAGACTGCTACTGTCACAGTCGCGTCTTTATAATGAGATTATCGCAGCTGCGACTTTACTATGGAAAATTGTCACAGACGCAACTTTAAAAATTGTCGTGGTCGCTTATTTGCTATGGGAATTCGCTGTTTGAGAATTCGACGGTCGAATTCGCACCTTAGTGAATAACCCCCGTATAACTGAATGCTGAATTGTCCCGTTCCAGCAATTTATACATAAATTCTACCAATCGCTAAACAAAGGGAGGAACAACATGGTCTCCCAGTAGTTGCAGTGGAATTTTCCTTTGGTTGTGCAGTAATTATGTAGTAAGTGGATGAGGCAGAATGAGGAAGCAACACACAGAAAGTACACAGACAAAAGGGCATCTACAAATAAACAGATTTTTATGGGGGAAAGCCCAATAAAAATATGAAATGTGTACATCATTGTGCTGGGACGCTTAAAGAGACAGTATCATTGAAACAGATTTGGTTTGTAATTAGATCATAGAACTGATTGGTAGGTTACCCCTCCCTATGTGACAGAGATGGGAACCATGTGTAATTACTCAGGAAGAGTTCCCATGGTGACAGAAAGCTGTAGGGTAGACCTTTTATTAGGGTACAGCAGATATGCACCAAATTAGGTCAAACAAATGGGGGCAGTCTAAATCCCACCAATCATGGTGTAGAAAGGGGAAGTCTACTCTGAGGTTTGCAGGTAGCACTCCATTCCCTAGGCAAAAACTACACTCAGTACCGCCAGGGCCGGCTCTCCGTATGGGCGGAGAGGGCCATTGCCCTGGGCGCATTTAGCAAGG
>WMED01017822.1:0-12887 GCA_019650415.1 Pipa parva | reverse complement strand
TTAACATAACTTGGCAAATGCCCCTTTAACATAACTTGGCAAATGCCCCTTTAACATAACAGCAAATTTCCCTTTAACATAACGTAGCAAATTCCCCTTTAAAATCACATAGCAAATTTCCCTTTAAAATCACGTAGCAAATTCCCCTTTAACATCAAGCACAACAAAGAAAGGGAATATCAAAACAATTGGGACTAGTAGAGAACCGCAACCGCAGAGAAACCTTTAATGGCGAAGTAGGACACCGAAGGGAAGGCAGAAACAGCTAGTGGGAAGCACTGAACAAACACACTCAATTCTAACCCACTGAGCAGGGGACAGGCACCGGATAAAATGCCAGAAGGTTTAACAAAACAAACTTGCCGACACCCAGACTAGAATATAACCTAACCAAAATACAAAGGCTTTAACACACACTGAATATTAACAAACGAACCAGGATCACCTTGTTAGTACCTAACCAAAATACTGTGGCAAAGGTTTGGGGGAGTGGACCAGTTAAAAACCCTGTGAGGTTATCTGATTGGTCAGAGGGAACCTGGAACTTAACCCCTTTCAATGCCAAAATCCTAACATGTACAGACAGGAATAGAACTGTCTGGGACCAGTGAGTCAGGGGTTCAACATCCGGGACCAGTGCCTTACACTTTTATGTAGGAGAGCGGCCTTGTCATGTTTGTAAGTGGTTTATGTCAGAACTGGGCCAGGCTTCAATGGTCCCTCCTAAAGTTTAAAACTGCACCATCATGGTGGTTTGGAGGAAAAAACTGAGGCAGGAGTGTGAAATTAAGAGAAAAAAATATTTAGTTGAGTGGCCCTTGATCTGTTGTTTCCAGGTGGGCCACAGCATTTCATTCAGTCACTTGTTGGAGTTGTTAAAGTTGTTTTCTGAACAAACGACATACATACAGTATGGCACATGTGTTTTTTTTCTGTTGCACATTCCTACACTATTCTGAAGAATATGGATTCTTAGGTACAGAAAATACGGATTCGTTTCATACGACCAGCATTATTTTTCTTATTCACAGGAAATTAGGGGGTAGTGGAAGAAAAGTGAGTGGGCAGCATTTATTTTTCTTATTCCTCACACATTTACTTAATAAAAATTGGCAGAAAAAGCCCAAGCAATAATAACATGCTGCCATTTACCTAAATAAAGCTAAAACAAACCCTATGGGGGGGAAAAATAGTCTCAAGTTTATATATCACAGAACTGATTAATGACTTGAAAGGGAAAAGTTCACCCAATTAAAAAATGAAATGAATAATAAATATTAGAGGTGGGCTTGCAGCAAGTCACTTCATCATGTTCAAATAAGACAAAACTAAGGACAATTCTTTTAGTCGCTGGTTTCATACACACTAGACTGGTATTTGTTATGAAGAAAAAAAAACATGCTCAACCCAATAAAATAGTGGTTGTGACTAAGTATAACAAGGGGGGGCAGGAAAGTTTTCTAAAAATGCTTCTAGGGTTTGACAAAAAGTGTGGTAACTAATGTTTCACACCCAAACGACCAATCAGAGCTTGCCTTGGCTATAAGCATCGTGTTCCTGTCAGTCATAGCTCCTTTTCTTCAGCTGGTCCTAATCAACCAACCTTATAAAGGTAATGCCATAAACATGCAGAAGATATCCCCAAAGATAAGTCTGCATTAAACATTACAAATGCAATTATAAAATTGACTGATTTTAGCATGCAATTAATGACGTTTTCACTTTTCCTAGAAATTGCATTTTTCCATTAAATAATAATTTATAATTTGAATAGGATTTCTCTAAACAGTCTACAAAATGTTTATCTATCTCAGTATAGCATACATAATACTGACACTATTTGAGATTTATTTTTGATCTTAGACAGACTATTGTATTCTCCTGTAAGTGCTGAAAAAAATGACTTTGAATAATGGAAGCTATTGTTTTAATGCACTTTTTTTTTTTACTTTTTTTTACTTTTATACATACAGACACATTTTGGCCAGAAAATCACTGATAATACATGAAAAGACAGTTTATGTTTGGTTTTAAATCCAGTACAAATTAAAGGCAGAGCCTAGCTGTGGAATTGAGGTCGTACTGTAGAGAAATAAATGCATTTCTGACGTAATCTTTCTGTCAAAAAAATAAGTAGAAATCATCTCTTCGGATAACAGCTATCATGTAAAGCTTAGATATAGAAGAGTAAATATTAAGTAGGTGAAAGGTGGTAATTGTTTAGAATAACACAGTTATTTTTCCATAACTGTAATAGCTTACTTCTTTAGAACTTCTATGCAAGCTTTCTGAACCCATTATCTTCTGCTTTCATGAGTCTGAATTACTAAAACATCACAAACACAGCTTTACAGAAATTGTTTCAGATAGGGCAAACACACTATATATATATGTATTCGGGAAAAGGGCAGGGTTGCTTTAGAATGCTTTTGTTGAAATCATGACACAAAACTGTCACAGGGTACTTTTTCATGTACATTTCTTAGACCTATTCTCAGTCTTATTATGATGGAAGATATGTATCAACCGAGTGTTTAAAATTGCCCAAGGCTAGTAACCCATATCAGCAAATCAAATATTTGCTTCTGTAAATAAGTTCTACTGAACCAGTTAAACAAAGCTGCTGATTGGTCGCGATGAGTTACTAGACCTTAGGACACTTTGCCCCATTTGACGTATTCCCATGTTAATGTTCAACAAAACATAAAAAAAGGAAATAAGTTTGTTTTAAGCAAAGCTTTAATTTCAACTGGGCGAAATTTACTAAAATCAAAGTATTCTTTCAACCTTTTCATCCATTTTTAACCCAATTTTTGGGGTGAAAAATGGGAGTAAAAATACTTTTAGATTTTAGTAAATTTTTATGTAAAGTAGTGGCAACTAATATTTCACCTGGATTAATAGTTATAAATAGCCGTTACTAGAAGCATGTGGCCCCCATTGCACACTTTAGGATTGGGCCTTATTGTCTACCTGCCCAAACTCCTTTGCAATTATCACTATTTATTACTATACTATTACTACTATACATTTACTTCATGTTATTAGTGATAGATTACCCATGTGGCATTATTATGAGCTATAATATAGCACCTTTTTTATTTGTTCTGTGCTGGAAGATGCAATTATTTGTGCCTGTTAGGGCCCCTTCAGGCCCCTGGGCCTCCTGTAGCAATGTCATGATAATTGGATAGAAAGAGAGGAAATTACTCGCATCATTCCTCCATCGAGATGTCCTTTGTTGGCATTTGACTAGCTGAAGTTGAATGGGGATGTAGTTCAATAATAGTTTCGAATTGCATGGATTATGATGAAGGCCATTAAAGGAGGTAATTAAAATGAAATATACCTGTGAGAAAAACAACACCAAGTAATTTTGGATGTCATTGAGGTAAAATATGTTTTTTTTTTCCAAATGTAAATATGGGAAAGTGATTTTCTCCCAAACATACATGAGGTGTTGCATAGTAAGTGCAAGTGTGTACTTTTTTGTATGTATAATTTTATTTATAAAGCGCCACAAATATACACAGCACTGTAATATTCAGCAATACAAGCACAGACATGGTAAAAGTGCATTAAGCAATACAAGTAAAATATCACAAGGATACATCACTTTAAGTGCTAGGTTGTGATTAACACAAGAGGTTGGAGGTCCCTGCCCCGTAGAGCTTACAATCTAAGTGGGAGCCAGATATGCATCATATTTAACTGTTAAACATTTTCTTGGCATAAATGACAAATGAAAACATTTTTCTATGTATCAACATGCATGAGCATTGTTGCTCTTTTGAAAGGTTATCATAACAAAGGTTAATTCAAACATCTTAATATTTATGCAAAATATTTGTAGAATGTACAGTATGAGCACAAAATAGCCACTAATTTGGCTTTTTTTAAGTAAGTAAGATCAGCAATTGTAAGTCCAGTCAGAGTTAAGAAAGATGCAAAGGTAACACGTGATTAGGAAGCACCTTGGCCACCCAAGAGGACTCATCAGGAGAACACAAATGCAGGAAAGTAGTAATTGCTAGCTAAGAAAGTCTGCCTTTAATGTTAAGAGCCCATGAAGTTTAAAGGGGGTAATTCAGGAAAGATCGAAGTACCCTTGCAAAGCTTCTCATCACTTCGCTGAGTCGGGTATGCGCTCACTGGTCTCCTGCACTCGGAGATCAGTGAACACTTTAAAGGTACTTCGGCGAGGCGACCACTTGATGCGCCTCACCAAGCCAAAGTACCTTTAAAGTGTTCATTGATCTCCGCTTGCAGGAGACCAGTGGGCACGTACCCGACTCAGCGAAGTGATGAGAAGCTTCGCAAGGGTACTTCGATCTTTCCTGAATTACCCCCTTATAAGAGTCCAGAATGGTCACACTTTTTAAGTTCTTAAATAGAAAGTCATTTTATGAAAATTTGAGAGCCTAGAGATCTAGATAACTGTATCTAGAACTGAAAGGTTCTTCAGAAATATTAAGGCTAGGTGATGCAGAGTAGCCTTCATCAGGACACTTTCGTGAGAAGCAAATAGTAAAATGCACAAATGTGGCAGCAATGGTTATTGGTACTGGTATGAATGGATATAAACAGAATACTGAGTTAGCCCTACCAGTGCTCGAAAAATGTTTTTGAAGACGGAGTAATTGGGGCTACTGCGTATAACAACTGTGTTCATTGGAGGCCATGTGACATATGTATCATATGATGCAATAAACATTATTTATTTACTTTTGTTTAAACTGGACAATGTAAAAGAGCAATTATAAACTAAATGGTTATTTTCAGGTGAAAATCTCTTTTAGTACTTATGTTACTTTACAATGACCACTGAAATTTTTTGGGAATTTCCCTGATCGGTATGTCCCTTCACAGTGTTTTGTGAGGTAGAAGCAGTAAACCAAACGTAGGTCCCCCAGAAATCATTCTTACCAGGAAGTCACACCCTTGATACCCACCTTCTGCAGTGATGCAACTGACTAATAATTTGAGTATTTGAGTAGAAAATTAGTGACTACTACTTTTCCTGGTGGGCCTTAGTCCTGGGTGATGAGAAGTGTAATACATTGGAAGAATAAGTAAACAAATTATTTAAAATGTGTACAGCTTTATCTGATAAATTATAATAAAATTAGAATATCACCACTTCCTTTAGACTGGGTTCACATGAGCATATCATACGCAGCGCATCATACGCTCATGTAAAAATAAAATACGGCTTAATTAAAGCCGACGATACTTACCTAGTTCCGGATACACGAGCGTATGAGAGTCATACGCTGGGTCTGGAACGTTTTGTGTCGCATTTTGGCCGGCGTATATACGCCGCGTCCAAAATGTGACACACAAGAAGTGATGACAAGAGGGAGCGTTCACACTGTTGCTGGTAAGTACAATTAAAAAATACGCTCTGCGTATTTTTTTTTCTTCTTCACACGAGTGTGTGATGTGCTGTGCATCATACACTCATGTGAACCCAGCATTCCACTTCTCCATAAATAGTCATGCTAGGTGAGAGTGATCATATCAGTCTGTTTAGAAAGAGGTTAGAGAATGGTTAAGTGTTGAGCATGTGTACTGGTATATACAGATACATGCCAGTTACTGTCACTGACTACATTTATAAACCAATTACAGGTGGAAGTGTTTGTATGCTTTAGTAGATAAGGGTAAAGTTGTAGATAAGGACTGTGAAGAAGGGAATATAAATTTTAGTAAAATGTTGCAGAAAATATGTGTCAACCATGATTTTGCTTTCTTTTACTGTTGTCGTTGATTACATTTGCAGAAAATAATGATCTTTGATAAATATGCCATGTTTGAGAAATGTCGAATTGTCACAAATTCACCTATCTACAGGACAATTTGCATATTTAATACATATGCTACCTTATCTGTTGGAGAATTGCAGTGCCCAAATATTACTTTTAAAGGAATAGTACGGCCAAAAAAACAAAACAAACACATTTATTCATGCTAATTACCACATTTTCTTACATACAATTTAATTTCAATTTTTAAAAAAAAATACTTAAAAATCTCACCTGTAAAGAAGTGCTATACAGCACTTCCGTGTTGCATGCCTCATCTTCAAACTCTGCCGGCGGCTGTATGGCGTCCGAATCAGGCGATCCCTCTCAGAAGCACATTCTTCTCCAGCCACACTCCTAGTGAAGCCCCGCATCGGCACTTCCTAGAAGTCACATGGGAGAGCGTGCATGTTATCCAGGGAGGACACATTGATCCCGTGCATGCTCTGCAGACCAAACTGTTACTTTAAAGTTAAAGCTAAAGAAGCTGTATATCTGCACTCAACCTAAAATTCTAAATCAGCTCTCAACATAAAGCCAACACAGTCCATTTAATTTGATTAACTAAATGTGACTTGGAAATGCCTTTAAACAATTGCAGTTAGTCATAGTCTGAGTTCATATTTTTACCACTATGTTATTTTTTAAATGAACCTCCCTTTAGCAATCCTGTTCCTTTACCTCAGCTGTTAATAATTATTACATGCATTATGCTGAAAAGAATCTCTGGCACCCTAAGTCTCTGCTTTCCCACTAAATTGAGTCTGTAAATAGTTGCCCAATCCCTGGGGTCCCTTTAATCCCTTATATTTTCCCAAGGAAAGGTGTTTACACAGATCTCCAGTTTTAGAGGTTATTAAGATGCCAGTTTTTATGTTCTGCTTCTTTACCAGTCAATGGTCCAAATACCCGCTGACATTAAATATATGAATTCTTCAGGGTTGTACTTTGTTTTAGAAATGTATAAATACATAATTCCTGCATGTATATTAAACATCTCATTTTTATCTGTGTTTACTCAGTGGTGATATTCTGGGTTTTATAGTATACTGGCGTATATGATATTATTGGCTTAGGCCCCAAGGCAAGGCTTTGAGTGAATCCACAGTGTAGGAAATATAACTGAAAATAACATTGCATATTTTAATTTCCCCAGATGGTAAATTCAGTATATATCGTAACACACTGCAGACAGGCACACGTTATATGCTGTGAGCACCAGTCACTACTAAATCTATGTCTTAAAAATGAAATAAACGTGCAAACTGTATCATAAGTAAGAGAAAAAAAAATGGATCAATATCAAATCAACCTATACTTTTTCTAAGAATCTATTACAGCAAACAGCATTTTCTTGACTGATTAATTTACTGAAGATTTTACAATTACCAAACCTTCAAGCCATTCAATTTAATAGAATTTGAGCACTATGAAAGCTGCATGACATAATCCTTTTTTTTTTTTAGGATTTGAAAGTTCTTTTTATTTGTAGGATAAAAATAATTGCAGCCAACCTTCGTCCCTTAGCTTTTAGAAAATCCATGAGACACTTATTGTATTGGTTGAGCTCTAGTTGGATTCTTCTCATCCTAGAAGCATTGATCAGAAACCCTGATGCTTGTCAACAAGAGTAAGATTCTTGAATAACTCACTGCAGTGGCAGAGCATCATGGAAAGTGTGCTTTCTCCCATATAACCAAAGGCCATTTATTTAATTGACCATATACTTATTTCAGTCTGAATTCAATAACTGGACGTCTAGTAAGCTATTCATCCTTATTCAAGTAATGGACAGCATGAAAAAGAATGACCCAGATGCAAAAGACATTGCTTGGTAGTAAGAACATTATTCTGATTTAAAAGTACAGATTATGTATGTATTCTGATAACTGTAAAATGTATGCATTCGTTTTTAGGTTATTAAATACAGAATGCCACAATATTATCCTAGTAATGTGTATATTATCTTTTACTAGATATGGTGCCCTAACATGCAGCCAATCAGTCTCAAGTAAATGAAGCACTAATTGTGCCACTTGGATGAACCCACGTGGTGTTTAATAGAAATAACTGTAAAATTAGGTATGAGAGTGAGGCTGTGATGTACTGCATTGCAATGAAAAATGAGGACCATGATTTTAAAGTATTCTTGGGCAAATGCAATAGCAGCAAACAAGGTCCACACTATGGTCAGTAGTATGCAGCTGCCCTTATACAATAATAACACATTGGTTATCTGATTACTGGAATGTAGGGTACTTTATGTTATAGTTATCCAATCTATCACTTAATATATTCAGTGGCTTATTATATACTAGGACAATCCACAATACAAATGGACATTATGATGTTTTTTAAGCTCTGGGAGTTCCTTTTGCATCCCATGTGGTTATGCTTGGGAACTTATAGTGGCATCTTCTTATTGGGTTGCTAATTTTTAGTAGATATTAATAGAAAAGAATATGTGGAAGGAGCCTGGTAATAACAGTCAGCTAGAAGGGAAGTTAGTAAGCATTATGAGGGTTATTCACTAAGGTGCAAATTTGACTGTTGAAATCGCAAACAGCGGATTCCCATAGTAAATCCGTTACAATTTTCCCATTGTAAAGTCGTGACAATTTTTTTATTGTTAAGATTGGACAATTTTCCTATAATAATGTCTAACTTCGATAATATTCTCATTTATAAAGACGCGACAGTAGCAGCCTACTGTGACTGTCTTTATCTAGCAAATTCGCACCTATACTCATAAATCTGGAATTAAGTGAATAACCCCCATATGTTCCACCAAGGAGAAATGGAACAAGCTAGTGTTCTGGCCCATTGTACCAAGGTCTAATCTGATTACACGTTCCATATTAACATTACACTCTTGTTAGTTAGACAAATGCTTCATTCTCACACTCACACCAACCTGCCTGAGCTAGACATGTAGGCATAATAATCCAGTAACATAGGCACAACAGTACTTCCCTACACCAGTTTATATTCTACAATTTTTAACATTTATTTTCCCACTGGAGGTCAATTTATTGTAAAATATGGGTTCTGAGGAGGGGCTGGCCTGGATCAGGAAAGTACATGGGCAGTAACCAGTGATAGCTAGAACAATGCAATGTTTATGAGTCCTTGGAGGGTATGCTGATTTATAGTCTATTCCTTATGTACTTCCTTCAAAGTACTAACATTCCAAAGAAAGCAAAAGAAACAGGGCAGAGAGGCAGAATTAAATACTGTAATTTATGGTATTTCTACCATGACATGTTTTGGGCTTAGTTGCCCCTTTTTAAAATATTTTGAAAAAAGGCGACAAAGCCCAAAACAAGTAATGGTGTAAACACCATAAATCACAGTGGTTAATGCTACCTACCTTCCCTGTTTTGTTTGCTTATATTTGGATATTAAAGGGGAACTATAGTCAGATTACATCTTTACATACACAGTACTATATCTTAGTGAGAAGCATTTCTCCCCAGCAGTTGTTTCATGTGACGCAAAATGATTGAGTAGGCAGCATTGATAAACTCCTGCACCAGGAAATGTGTGTGTGACATGTACTGGCCAGTTTTCCATGAAAAAGTGCCCTCCCCCAGACATTTTTGCCCTACTTAACTCCTGAGCACAAGTTAGTTTATCGTCTGTAATCTCCTGCTTTCCAAATGTAAACAATGTGGTAAAAAGGTCAGCACAATGCTTAACCAATAAGAGTTAAGGCTGCTTTTTCTTCTCGTGGTGCCTAACTTGGGAGGTGTTATAGTTAAAAGAAAACAAAATTCAACAAAACACTACAAAAAAAAAAGAAAAATAAACAGAAAAACAACCAAGAAGCAGATATTTTATAACAGCTCCATGTATTAATCAGATTGTAAGCTCCATGGGGCAGGGACTGAAGTGAATGATGATTCTCTGTAAAGCGCTGCGTAATATATCAGCGCTATATAAAGTAACAAACACAATACAATACAATGTAAAAAAGTTTTAAACATGAGCATTGGATGCAGGTTATAGAGTGAGAGAGTTCTAGCTGTGAGCATGATTAGATGAAGGTTATAAAGAATTCCATTGAGTTCTCTATCAGGACCTGTTGTAGACATAGATTGGCCATGGGAAAAACTGGAAGTGGGGCCTTGTTTGTCAGACCGGTGCCAGACAGACAGAATGAACAGCCTGGTCTTTTTTTGCAGTTGGGCACCCCTAGGTATTAGTGGTTTTGGGCAACTGCATACTTTTCACCCCTAGCATGTCCCTGTTTACTATGTACTCTTTTGTACACCTTTTCTCACACCATTTACAATATTAAAATAACATTTACAACAAAATCTGAAAATACCTTAAAAGCATTTTATAGTCACTATATATTCAACATGTGCTTTCAAAAATTCTGATTTGTGAATAGAAGGCAAGATATTTAGATATTAAGGCTTTTACATTTGGGGTGAAATGTAATCAAATTGAAAATATCGATATTGCGATATTGAATAAATTTTACCAGCATTGTGATATTGAATTTACCAATATTGCGATATCGAACGATTTTTCCCGGTATCATGATAACAGATGTTTCACAGTATCAGAAAATTAGATCGATACTTTTCAATCTGTTATTTCTATGGAAAATCCATAATATCAATGGAAAAATTCGATATTGCGATATTGAATTTACCAATATTGCAATATCAAATTTTTGTTATCGGCAAAAATTCGTAATCGCAATATCAATAAAATTGATATTACGATATTGGGGAAAACCGATCGATATTGCAATAACGGTAAATTTGATATTGCGATATCAATATTTTCGATTTTATTAAATTTTACCCTTGGTCTTTGGTGTATACTTCCTGTGTCCACTTTATGTAAAGCACCATGGAAGACAATGGGAATGGCTGCTATCAGTAAACATAAAAATATCTTATCTTATTGCTTAAGAAACAATAAGGCATGGCTCAACATACGTTTGATGTGCAGAAAAAAAAATACTGCTCAGTGTTTCCCTAAGCTACTTACCTAGTTCCAGACACACTAGCATATGACGCGCATATGCCGTGTCCAAAGCGCTGGGTGTCACGTATCCCAGCATATGATATGCCTCACATAAAATGTGACCAGATAGGAAGATCTGTGAACGCTAAAGTGGACTGTTCACACTGTCGCTGGTAAGTACAATAGAAAAATAAGCCGGAGCATTTTTTTCTATTTTTTTTTTCACATTACATCATACCCTGTGCATCATACACTGTGCATCATACGCTGTGCATCATACTCTGTGCATCATACGCTGTGCATCATACGCTGTGCATCATACACTGTGCATCATCTACTGTGCATCATACGCTGTGAATCATACACTGTGCATCATACGCTGTGCATCATACGCTGTGCATCATACGCTGTGCATCATACGCTGTGCATCATACGCTGTGCATCATACGCTGTGCATCATACACTGTGCATCATATGCTGTGCATCATACGCTAGTGTGAACCTAGCCTAAAGTTTGTAAATTTAACTTCAAAGTTAGCTATTTTACAAGAGCTGTGCTTGAATGACTGCCATGCCAATTTAAATGGGAATTTATTTTTATTTATATTACGGATCTGTTGAGGAGGAACACAGGAATGAACAGGTTATTTTTCACTGGGATGATTTGTCTGACTCACAAGCCCCATTTCATACACGAATCAGCAGATCTGACATTACTTTCAATGAACAGCCTTTCCCATGTGCTTTTTCCAGCACTTCCAGAGCTTTGTGCTTCCTCCATTTCACAGAAGCATGCTTCTCTGTGGATGCATGGGTAGCAATGAGTTTTAACCTGCTCAGTCCATTCATTTAGTACAGTGCATAGTACCGTGAAAGGGAATGCACAGCTGTGACAGTGCTGCAAAGGAGATTGAATTTCAAGGGAGAGATGCACATTAACAGTAATTAAAATCTGCATATAAAGCAAGTCCAATTACGTATAATGGTTGGCGGGCAACAGGGACCCCTTCTGCTTGGCCACACTGAGATTTACCCAGTAGTGTGATTCTACCTGCAGCTTAGAATCTCTAGAAAAAAACCCACAGCAGATAAACCTGATTTTTTTTATACCATATTTAGTTCAAATTAGCTTCAGAACGATATGCTTGATTAATTACCAAAATCCCCAAATCCATTTATTGAGAAGACAATTCAAATCCAATAAAAAGAGCAATTCAATATCTGATGCATATAATATTATAATCTTTCATTGTTTGGTCTGTGCTTCTCTTCAAATGTGAGCCTTCAAACTGCTTATTAAAACCAGGCACATTCACAGCTATCTTCAACAACCACTGCAAGACTGGTCTTAATTAGAGCTGATTATTAACCAGATTAGAATTCTGGTTAATATTTACACTGTGGGGGGTGACAGCGTGCCAAGCTGTTTTAATTCAGGAAGTTCAGGTTTTTTTACTCAACACATGATCACCTTTAAGCACACCTGTGAAATGCAGTAAGATGTAAGTGATCACTATGCCTTGAGTGCGGTCATTAGTCATTGGCTGATTCCTACCGTAATTTACAAAGTTCCCTCTATGATGAAGCACAGGTGCTCTGTTTGCCATCAGCGGAAGTGATTTATTAGCTTCTGTGGCACTACAGACCTCATCTACAAAACGCTACATCAAAAGAATATATACTGAAATAATATGTTTTCCAATGATGACCACTGGAGACTCTTTAGCTGTTCTAGCCCTTTTAATGCTGCTGTTGGTTTTGCTGTTCCTTCTCATTATTTGAAAGCCCACAGGATTCACTTCCTGTCTTAATCTCTCAGCAACCAATGCTACTGGATAGCTCGTTTTATTACTGCAAATTGGTGTTTGGTCTGTCACGCACAGCAAAAAGCCTTCTAAATATATAAAAGATACAGTGCAAGCCATAGGGGAAAAAAATGACAGCGCAAGAAAAGGAACCTTGGCTGTAAATCTGTAACCCTTATTTGTCTTCCATAAATTAGAAGCATTCCTTTAAATAAAATTGATTTATTGTATAATATGCTTTGTGCTTCACTGAAATGCTTTATCTCAGAGATATTTCTTTTTTTTTTTTTTTTTT
>WMED01017821.1:0-12887 GCA_019650415.1 Pipa parva | reverse complement strand
TAGTGTTTTTTGTTTTGCGCCTCCTTATAGGCAGTTCGAATTTGGACTACATTTTCTCCTGTGCTCTCCTGTCTACGTTTTCTCCATCGCCTGAAACGTACGCTATTAGTTTGTGCCCATATTGCGCTGCTTTTCTGGTTCAAGGCAGATCACGTGGAATTACAATCAAAAACAAATACCTCATATATAATCATTTGTCCCTTGAAGATGGCCTGAAGGTGCTTTGGTTCTTTACCCATGGTGACTCGAATCTGGACGGGTTGATCATCATACATCTTGTCCAGCTCTACAGCCTTGTAAGCACATGCAGTAATCTCATCTTGAGAAGCATGGCGTCCCTGAAAAAATGAAGGCCCCAACATAACATTGCATGTTACTAAAAAATCCCGCCAAGTCACTCTGGCTTTCTCTACCTGACTTCCTGCTAGTACTGAAGCTGCTCAGCATTAGAAGACAAGCAGGTAATATAAGAGTGGTGGAAAACCTCTCTGTGGGCACGCACGCCATCACCACCACTGTCCTGGATCCCACAGTGAGCAATCACTCCTTCAGTATAGGCTGCGGACCCAACCTGACAGTTTTCAGGTCAGATCCATAGCATACACTGAAGGAGCGCTCACTCGCAGGGACGATGTAGGCAGGATAGCCGCAGCCAGAGCTTTGCACTTCAGGGGTAGGCGCTGATGAGTGATGTCACTCATTGGCATCTGTGCTGGAAAGGTTTGCCACCACTGTAATATTACATATGTTGTGATCCAGAAAAGTGTGGACCACAGCGTATAGCGAACAACCTACTCCTTCCTGTTTGTGCAAGAAAAAAAAAATCTTTGCATAGTTCTCTATATTTAAATGAGAAAATTCCCCCTAGTGTTCTCTCCTGTAACAATTCTGTTATAAGGAACGGCTTTGGGGAGGATTTCGTTTTGTGTTGCAGGGCTGTTTTACCTTCAGGTGAGTGAGGATGCAGGCTAAACCTGTTGGTAACCTCGTTGGCTGATTTTTAACAGGACAACACTCAATACATTCATTTCTTTTAGCTCTTTTTTTTCCAATCAGAAGAAAATAAAAAAATAAAAGAAAGTAAAGAGAGAATGAAATAAGGATATGTTACTTTCCCCGCAGGCATTCAGTAAACACAAATGAAAGTGTGTCTGGGAATTAAGCCAAGGGTGTAGTTTGGATAAGAGTTTGTAGTTCAGCTGCAGGGGATGATCTACTGTAAATGTGAGGTGAGACTTAAATTAAATCAACTAAGATATTATGAAAAAGTAATGTGGGGAAGTAAAGGGTAGGTTCAAAATAGAAGGGAACAAACTTGGCATGGAGTAGCTTCCAGATTAGGCAACATATAAACAAACCTATCCACAACCAAAGGTAACTTCTTATCCTGCTACATGCTATTCTGTTGGAATGGTCTCCAACTAAATGCTTCTGGGAAATTCGTTTTCGCTACAGAAAGACCATGACTATCGTTCATAGTGGCAACCATTGTTGCAGAGTCATTTGGGTTGAAGAATGTTTCTTTAGTTTTTAAACAACCAAGATCTACATTTATTTTAATCCCTGATGAATTTTAGTACAGATTTGTCGTAACCTTTTCCATCTTACGGTTGTCCCCGTTGTCCCGAACAGATGTGTGCCCTATTGAGAGTAAACATTGAAAGGACTCACCATCTTCATGACTTGATTCCTGTCACCGAGCCCCAAAATGACTAAAATACCCAGTTTTGCATAGGCAAGCGGCTTGTATTTCAGTAAGATACAGCCCAAACCATGTTACTGATGATTTGTATTTACGTATCAATATTTAAGAGGTGGTAGTCCTCAGTTAGATGAGGAAAGTCTATGCTGTCTATGTATAAGCATCATTTTGCATTAAACTAAAAGGTAGCTTAAATAAATTAAATAAATTAAATTAAATAAATATAAAAGAAGTCAGTTGTTGTTTACTGCCTGTGACTTCTCGAGCCTCATAGAC
This sequence comes from Pipa parva, assembly GCA_019650415.1. Lineage (NCBI taxonomy): Eukaryota > Metazoa > Chordata > Amphibia > Anura > Pipidae > Pipa > Pipa parva. The sequence continues at coordinate 10,909 of WMED01017821.1, read as the reverse complement.
ACTTTAATAAGATCTCTGACTAATGCGCACAATTGACATTTTTGATTAGCTAAGTTTAGCAGAAAACATATGACAAATCACAGTCATAGATATGAAAGACCTTGATCTAAACTAGAAAATAAACAAAAGAGCAAATACACTTCAGAAGTGTTTGGGGTAATGGATTATAATGGTCAATGGAAAATAACTGTTGTGCTTCTGCATAGTGAAAGGGCTTCAGTTTTGAGTTTAACCATATGCAGTAAAGATGCTTAGTGTACAATAGTCCTTAAGATCAACAAATGATATGCGTGAATGTTGTTCATCGGGAGAAGTTTATTGGTGATTAAATTGTTCTTGCATCTCTAGCATGTTTCTTCCATAAATACAATTAAAATTAAAAGGTAATTAAGTGAATGACTTACCAGCCACATGTACAGAAGATAATTAGGTTTTCCAGACTTTATGTAAGTATACAAGATTAAATAACAGTCTCCTCCATAAAACTGCCCATAGGTCTTAGGATCAACCGGTTGGATGTCTAGATTTTCAATTCTCCAGATCTATTTAGAGAAGCCACAAACATCAGTGAATTTTTAGTAAACTAGAAAAACAGTTATCAAGGGCACAAAAAAAAATTACAAAAATATTATAATTGTGTTTCATTTTTCTATCTACAGTCGTCTGTCTATTGACAGACTCACTCTAGGGCAGGAGTTGGCAAAGTTTGTAGAGGAGGGAGCCATTTCGCTCCCTCCTCCACCGTTGAATTTTTTTTCAGAGCCACAAAAGGGGAGGAGTGCCCTCTCATGATCACATGACCTGCCGACGGCCAATCAGAACAGGCATCGGAGGTCATGGGCGGTTCTCGGGAGATGCGCTCTGAGCCACAAAAAGGAGGCTGAAGAGCTGCATGTGGCTCATGAGCCGCACTTTGCTCTAGGACATTGATCAGTTACACCAAAGACCCAGGGTTACATGTCCACTACAGTCACATGAAATGAAGCTGAATCAATGTTCAAACACTACATGTTGGGGTCACCATGAGTAAACTAGTCTACCTGTGTCCTTATTGATGTGTTCAGCAGAACTTCCACATTGATTAGATTCTCAAGGCCCCTTTACCAGGATGGGATCTTCTTGCCTATGCCTCCAGTTCCACTGGGCAATTCCCAAATAATGTCATATACCTGTAGAAGAAGCTTCTGTCCAACAATGCTAACCTAGGCATTGCTTTAAATGATTCCTATTTACCATATAGTATGAACAAAAAGAATGGTGGGTAAATAATGGAGGACTATTTATAGAAACCTGAAATGAGCAATTAAAACAAATGGCTTATGGGATTATGCCTATATGGGAAGGCAAGAACTCGGTTTTATTTATGTTTTAGGACTATATTGTCTTTCAGTTGATGAATGTTTTACTAGTACTTCCCTAGCTCTACCTACTCAAGTCCACCAAAAACATATGGACTTTTCATGGTACCAGTGTAGGTATTTTGATCTCTGTGAGTTCCCCACAGGCCAACTGAGACCACAGGATAATGTTCGATGTTAGCCTATGTGAGATATCGATGGTAAACCACAAAAAATGTTTCCTGACAATCAGAATGGTGGAATTTTTGAGCAATAGCTGTGTCTGCCAATCAATGCCAATTTTAGTTAGAGAATCAAGGTTAACTTAATAAACGTTGGGTCTCAAGGCTATCACACTCTAACCATACCCCACTTTGCCCACAATTCAGATCATGATCTACATCTATTCCTACCCCATAAGTTGACATAGGTTGTATCATTTATGTACATCCACCCAACTTTTCCAGAAACAGAAAGAACTCTTCTCTAAGTCAGTGTTCCTCCAAAGTTCCAAGCACTGACCCAAACATATAAAAAGCTTTGCAGCCATAGCATGCAATTGGTAAGCACTACATAACAATAAAGATGACATTATAAATTCATTTTTTATTTTAGAGGTTTCCATCTTTTTGATTCACAGCAAAACATGAAATATTTACTCACTTCAACCTTGCCAGAGGCATCATCCACCATTCTCTGTTCTGCAGCAAGCTCTGGCTGGGCATACAACTGATTTACATCAAATTTGACTTGATCCACCTTGGCTAAAGAAACGAGAGCCAGACAATGGAGAATAAATTAAATTGCTTAAAGAAAAAGGTGCATTTGTGTGACATACGTATGAATGGGAGAGATAAAAAAATATCCAGATTTTCCCCTTAACGTGCTAAGGATAAAGGTGTTTCATTACCAAAAGCTGATATATCATCCCCTGGCAGTCTCCAAATCTAAAGGGTGGGATGATGTTGCTTAAATGTTGTAGAAGGGCCCTTGAATTCAGCATATAGGCAGTAAAGTTTTTATATAGACAGTCTAAAAGTCAAAATCAGATTTTAAGGCTCAGTGCATGGGTGTTCGCAGAAAATGTTTCAAGAGGGGGTTAGTGCTGCAAGACACTGTGCTGCCTACTCCTATTCCTGGTCATTATTAATGTAGAATTGTTGCCAAATATCCCACCAATTTTGCCAATACTGTGGGTCCTTCCGAGGCCTTGTGTTTCTCTGACATCCTTCCAATTCTGGAAGAGCTGCTTGAACATGGCGGATTCAGCACCATCATTTATCACTTCCACGTTCGTGGTTGGTGGGTAGCCTTTGGCTTGTATGAAGCCCTGTTAAAGGAAATGTAGATTAGAAAATAAATCAAATAATGCAGGTAATACAATATAGGAAAAAGTATCGCTGGGCATTTGTGGCAAAACTGAGCTACAGTGGTTGTTGACAGCTGCTGAGATACATAGTCATAACCATACTTCTAATCATATGTGATGTCCTCAGGGCATTGTGGGATAGGAGGTGTTGCAGTTGACACACATCCTAGATCTGTCATAATGCTAAGGGATTCTATCCAAAGACTAGAGAGTATAAGTGATACCTTTTAAAGAGATTCTATCCACAAACACAAGTGCAAAATGGAATTTGTGCAGGAACCAATCAATGATTAGCTTTGATTGGTTTACAGCAGTTGGACTAACAAAGACTATGATTGGTTGCTGTGGGTTACAACACCAATGAAAGTTTGCACCCATGTTTGCGAATAGACCACATGGTTCTGACACCCTCACTGCACCAGGCAGGGGCATAACTCTGACCTGAGGGACACTAAAAATAATTTTTACCAACTGAAAACACTATTTAAAAAATGAGCCAAATAATATGGGCAAATAGAAACAGTGGGGTTAGGAAATGAGTCATGACTGGAGGTATCAGTGTTTGTAGTGAGCTGGTCGGGGTAGGCAACCATAAGTCTTATTATGGATCTGTGCTTATGGTGCTGTAGACAGGCCCTAGCATTTAGGAAATATTGATGGATGGATGGATATATAAGTCTGATTATTGACATAAGTTTGTAAGGGACAGATGATGGGGACTACTTACCACCGCTCTGCTGAACGCTGCTTTCTTCTCTTCCACGCTGGAGTTTTTACCTCTCCAAACAAAAATCTTCACTCCACCTTGATCTAAAATATGGCAGTCCTACAAAAATCAGACAGACTGATGACTTTTTTTTCCCAGCTAAGGGTCCTAAATCAAATAAGCCGATAATATGACCAGTGATTGGTAACTTCCATTTCAGTTTGCAGCAGTAAATTGTCCTGTAGTTCCCCTTTGATATTCAGCAAGCAGTGCAATGCTGGGGAGCGCAATAACTCTGTTTTCAGTGGAAAATGTAACAACAATAGCAATTGTTCATCATAACAGATGCTACCATTGGCCCTTGAAGATCTAGGTTAAAATATGGCAAGTAACATAAAAAACAGTTGCAAGCAAATTTGTTATGCCTCTTTAATGGTATTTGGTTGTTGGTTTTATGGTCCTGTAATGCTATTTTGTTCTCAGCCTGCATTCACATGCATTCACTTGTCAGGATTTATCCACAGCTCATTCAGACACCTCAGGATCATAGCTCCGCTTACATTAAGATTAGTGCCTGTACCTTTAATATTATAAATAAAGGATGCCAGCGATTCTTCTTTATAACAGGAAGTTTATTTACATAAGCACACAGAACAGGAACTTCAAACGCTTATCTTCAAGTAGACGCTTGTTCAATACATTCAATAGGTTCAGAACATAGTTACACTCCCTTGAGTCCAACAGGAGTCCAGGAGAAGCTCTCTCTACCTTAATGCGGGCATTCCAACCTCTGGACATAACAAGGTTTCCCTAGTTGTTCTCAGATCTGCTAATTCTTGGGTCTTTTTCACCCCAGGGTGTACTGGCATCTCCAGACTTACAGAATGATTCCCTAAGGCCCTTCTCCTTGAGACTGCTGATATGTGATTCAGTTAAGGATACTAATCTTTCTGGAGCAGGAGTAACTATCACTGTGGAGTGGTCTAACACGGGAACCCAGCTACCTTCAGCTGCCTGCAGGTACCATCCATCCAGCCCTGGTGGAGGCCCTAGATCCAAAGACCCTCCTACTTCCTAGACACTAACTTTTCTAGACTCTGGAGAACACTCCTCCAGCTATAACAAATATGTATAACATTATTTTATAGTAATTAATGCCTAGTACCACTAGATGAAGACATTAACACATCCTTATCACAACACATCTTTATCACTAACGTCACTTTAGCAGACACACATTGTTAAAGTTCCCATAATGCATAAGCAGTATAAGGAAACAGAATCCTACCTTTTTCCTTACAGTACCAATACTGTGTCTCATCAGAAGGAATTGAAATTGAAATTTTTTTTTTATTTCTGGCTAAATGTGAAATCTACCGAAAACATTACAAAGATGCCAAAAATAGGAAACACTGATGTACAGAAGACTGACATTAACAAAAGCCCAGCGCTACATTCATGAAGCAAGCATTGTCACGAGAGCTTGCAATATAACATGTATGTTACATATCTAATGAATACACGGATGACTTACCTCATGCTGGAGAAGATCTTGGGTTAGGGGTTTTGTGGCTAGCTCTTGAACTACCAAATTTCCATCTTTTTCGAATACACTAGAAAACAGAGGAACCGGCGTAAAGAGCACAGTAGAGGAGCCATAAACAATTGTCCACCGATAAGAAAAAAGGAAATTGTAGCCCACTACAACTACTGAAAATGATGGTGTCATCCAAAAAACAGATTGAGTTTGTTGTGGGAAATAATTTGGAATTCTGTGTGAAACAGCGGAGTTACAAAGTGGCTAATTAATATCTTGGTGTTTATTAGACAATTTTTGCTTTTTTTTTTACAGGTGGAAGCAAAGTGTGAAAATTTCCTTATTCCAGGAATTCTATATCGAGATTCAGGGATACTGTTGCATATTCATCAAAGTGCGAACAGTTGGGTAAAGGTCTGTATTCATCATTCTTATTTTCTGGGATGTAGTGAATTTGTGAAGTTTGACACTTTACGACATTTGGGTACTTTTGCATCTCTTCGCATGCGCTCCTGTGCATAATTCAGCCATTTACCAAGTGTTGTGGGTGAAATTTATTAAACTCGGAAAAGTGGTTTTAGCTTTTCTGAGTTTAATCGGGAGAACACCATGAAGTTTTTCGCTGTAAGTATCTCGAGATTTGCTTCGATCAATACCTGCCGTGAGAACATTTTTCTAATGAATTTATCCATGAAAAGGGTAGTCATACTGTTTAGCTACCTTTCCATGGATAAATTCAATAGAAAAAGTTTCTCACGGCAGGTATTGATCGAAGCAAATCTCGAGATACTTACCGCAAGAAATTTGTGTGGTGTTCTCGCGATCATTAAACTCGGAAAAGCGAAAATGGCTTTTCCGAGTTTAATCAATTTCGTAGAGTGTTTTGAAGTGGCCGAGGCAAAACTGTTCTAAATTTGCCAGTTTGGTTTTGCCAGATCAAAGTAATGAAGTAGGGGGCTGAAAGGCAGGGCTTTGAATTTGGAGTAAAATTCAAAGTAAATACAGCGACCAAGTAGCAACATGACCTAGGAATACAGTACAGTCACAGAGAAAGGAATGTAAAATAAAACTGGTTGTAATGTAGGCAACGGTGACAATCAAAATGTTATAAAGTGGTAAAAATGTCCTTCCTTATAATCAATCCTGCCTATTTATAGTGTTAATCGAAGAAAGATGCAGTTAGAGTGATATTTTCTCATTTAAGTCAATCCATGAGTATCATGGGTAAATGAAATCAAACTTTACTTTGCTTGATGGAATTTTCACCACTACTGTTTCCCTGGCTATGGGTGAAATAGCATTCGCAGTAAAACAACGCAATTTGGCTCAAATTTGCTACATCTGTCAAATTCACACTTTAGTGAATTTGCCTCTTTAGAATCCAAGCAGGAAATTTGATTTGGACAAATTATAAGAGATAGGTGCACCTATTACATGCACCAATCTATACAAAGTCCATGCAGAATGTATATTGAGAGCGCACAAAGAGATCTACATTCACTTTACTCCACTGGAAACTTGACTCTAATTCATATTATTTGCATCACATTGCATTTCTTCATCTTTTCATTACTTTGGGATTAAATATGCTAAACACGATTTGACTAACCTCGGTTTAATTTTTATTATTAATTGCAGTTTATATTTTTGACAGGCTGGTGTACATGTTAGAGAAAATCACTTCTACTAATGAGCTGCACCTGTAGTTAAGGAGAAATATTCTACGGGGTTATTTATCAATGTCCGAACTGTCTCGTAAAAGTGGGAATTCGCCATTTGCCCATATTGGGGTATTCAACAAACTGTGATATGGTGAATTCACAGCTAATGACGGTCGCACATACACAATAGACAGCTACTGTTGCAGTCGTGGATTTGCTATGGGAATGCGCTGTTTAGTGAATAAGGAGTAAGAATCAGAGCGTAGCCGCCTGAACTGATAAGAATTCACTTCCACAGTCAAATTCTCACTTTGATAAATATATGTCTCCCACATATACTAATTCTTCACAGTGATGTCCAGTTTTCTTAGTCTAGCATCATGATGACTATTGGGCAGGCAGGTCATAAAAAATATTTAAAGACTATTAGACAAATTCATCAACTGGAGCAATAGTTTACAGAGGCCTAAGTAACCCATAGCAACAAATCAGCATTCTCTGGTATAAGGAAACAAGAATAATAGACAACTTTTGATTGGTTGCTGTAGGTTACTAGATTTCTGTAAAGTTTGTCTTTGTTAATGAATTCTCATGTACTGTATCTCTGTCCCTAGACCTCCATCTAGGCAGACACCAAAGGAAATAGTTTGACCAGACTGCCTTGACTGGCATGTAGGGATGTCGCTTGGCTTATTTTTTTTGTATTTATTGATTGGTAGATCTGGGAACTTGCTAGGACAGTTCACCAGCCCAGGTCAGCTTAATGTAGAGCCTTCCCCATATGCCCCTAACTCTGTGCACCCCCAGCCTTAACCTCCAAACCAATAGAATTGCCTGCTGATGTAAAGACCTGCCCCAGTATATGTAAATTGTGTCATTGGGCCCCAGCCTATTGGAAGAGGGATGGAAGACGATCTATGGGCCTTAGTGTTATAATTCGTGCCCAGGTTTGATTACGGGAAGTCACTTTTGAATAACCTCAGACTCCGAGCCTGTGTGCAAAGACTTATGGGAACCTAGCAACACTCCAGCAGGCTGGCTTGGTTTCCATAACAGTCTGATTCAACGTCTACTTTCCATAAGGTACTAGATGACTTACTGATAAAGTCTGACATTAGCTTTCTGTTGTTCATCTGCTTTTTCATCTGGAACAGTTTCTCTGAGCTTCCCTGGCTTCGCTCCCAGCACTGCCGTCATGATTTGCATGAGATCGGGACAATCCTTCTCATTGTCTATAACTCCAATCTGTGCTCTTCCACCTCTTTCATCATTTCTTATACTCTGAGCTAAAGTACAGGCCTGGAAAAAAAAAAGATTATTATACACATTATATGCTCTAATTCATGCTTTCCTGTGGATTAAATATAAAAGGCGCTCTAAATGTATAGTGCAGGGAGTATGTTAATTTAGCCTTTCAACCCAACCCTACCTGGTATTACTAGACTAAAGAGCATGGGAGGAGTTCTCTTCTGGAAAGCTGTTCCACCTAGTGGCTATGTATAGTTATAAAACAATTGGGCAAGGTGAATATAAGATATGGAATGGAAGAAGCAGTTACCTATGTTTGACCTGAACTCCATAGGGCCCCTTATAGTTACTATAGCTAATTTAGGTTTTGTGGTTAAGGGTTCCTGACAAGAAGCAATTTCTTCTTAAGTATGAGTGTTAGGCTCCAACAAAAAGGTAGAAAGGTATTTATCCCTATAGTAAGCCGGCTTACTCCATGAACTTAACTTGGTTGGCAGCGAAATGCAACACAAATCTCCGACACTCCATGTATCGGTTAAAATTCTCCTTTATTGTAACCACATGTAGGTTCGTTAAACATCAAGTTAAAAACATCCAAATGTGCCACCTGTTGGTGAAATGCAGCGAAATGCCACCTGTTGGCGATGTGGAGTAGCAGTCATAACCTGGATCCAGAAATTTTGCAGGTAATTAATGAAACCAAAAGGAGAAATGAATATTGCTTTTTAGCACTGATCAATAAACCTCAAAAAGGCTACAACTGATTCATTTATTGACTGGTAGAATTTGTTCTCCTCATCTCATACCATTCCCAAAATGTTACCCACCCTGACATATCACAGTCAGTGCAATGAGCACACTAGATTGGGCTTTGTCTGTAGCTAATTAGTGCAGTGTGCGTTAGAAAAATCATCAAACAACAGCTTGGATCATACCATAACGGGACCCAGCTTTCATTAGGTTGTGTCAAACTAGCTGTTTACCATGAAATTGATTTCACAGATCAGGATATTTAAGCCAAGTTGCAGTTAGTCTTCATTTTTAATATTTTTTTTTTTGCATTTTTTTTTATTAATGATTAAAAGTTTCATATTTTATCATATGTGTTTGCTTTAATTGTTTATCTTGTAACTTAAATGGCCTTGCAGTTGCTAGGATAAGGTTTAGGATTATAATATCCTGAATTTATCTGCTGTTAGGAAAATAAAAGCATTTTGCAAGAATTTTGGAGGTGCTTGTGAATTGTTCATATACTGCTAGGGTACGTTAACCTAGCAACCAGCAGCTGAGTTAGGTACAGACTGGAAGAACAATAATGTCTAAACAGAAAGATAAGTCATGGAAAAGAATTGAAATTAATTAAATAAATAAATAAATCGAGCCTCACAGTTTTACTGGTTGCCATGGTTCATTTACCCCCTCAGCAACCAAAATGATGAGGCAAAATAAAGTTAGATAATTATAAGTAAAATCAAAAATTAAAATAAAAAATTAGGGCCAATTACAAAGTGTCTTAGAATGGCTCTTTCTCCAGCATGGTAAAAATGAATTAGACCTGTTAATACTGACCCTTATCCTTTCAGAATTGTTGCTCTCCGGTCCATTCCACTGGATGATCACTTTGCCGAGGTCGAGCAGAAAAACGTCTCCTTCATTAAAACTGTTCCAGGACATGTCAACCTGCAGAAGATGTAGCATGATACAGAGTGAAAGGAAGCCATGTTTCCTTGTCATAAGATCTTGCTTATGATTGGTCGACCCTTGCAGGGGTTTATGTATCTTCTACAGTTAGCACTTTGCTCTCCTGTAGTGGTGGAGACTGTTAGCCTTTGTAGAACATTATCATTTGTACCCTTCATTCACTATCAGTGCCATTCTGCACCTTTCAATGGCCCCCCGAACCTCAGTGGATGCCTGAGCTGTTTGGTGGTTGTTGTAGATGAGCAACTACTACATATAACCTAATAACAGTGCATATTTTTTATCTTTTTTTATTAATATTCGATAAACACAAAAATTGCCAATGAAGTAGTCGCCAGTTATTAAATGAAATTATATTGTTGAGTTGTCTCTGTATTGATAAATACAGGTATTTTGGTTTTCTGCCTTTATTTTTGTTCTTTAAGATGCATTTTTGGCTCCTCCCGTTTCTTATACAATATCCCCAATACTTGTTCTATAATTCTCTCTCTCTCGCCATGAGATTACTGTATTTGCAACTCTATCTGAGAGGGTTTACATCTATCAACCCATAAATTAAAGATCTTCAACCTAGACAGAGCTGACCAGGTTATATAGAGGTACTATAGAGGATTGTGGGTAGTAAAGACACAAGTAGCAGTGGTTGCTACACTTAGTTAAATTATGTTCCTCTAAACAGCCATTGAACAGAGAATATATAGATCAGGAAACAGTGAGCCTCATTGACTAAAGAGTGAATTCACCGGTCTAAACTCACTTCGCTACAATTTGAGTCACATGGCCAAAATAGTCACAAATTCACTTCTCATTATTGACTAAATGAAGAATAGTTTTGTTGGACAAGCAGACAGCAATGTTTTCTGTCGGATGTGTAGTGCGGCGTAATCATTCAGATAGAAGTAGGATTCAAAGTTATACGGAGTGAGGCAAATTCCCCCAGTGAAGTGCACTGATGTCAGTCTCACTATGTCCATCTAACAGTATTCTGTGAATGTTCTATTTCTATGTCACCTTGTCCCTAGGTCATGTTGTCACTTATTCGCAGTCGCCATTGTCACTTTTGAATGAATAGTCGCCTTACGCAACACTGGAGCCCTGTCATTAAAAGTCAAATAGGTAAATTCGGAGCTGTACACCTAGTTGCATTCGCTCGTTCAAGTGGTCAGCGGCAATAACTGTGGGACACGTTGTAAGGCATAGTCAGTTGGAGAGAAGTAGAATGCGGAGCCCTGCCATAAGCCTCCCAATTCACCACTCTGATGTGGCAAAGTCAAATGGGTTGTTAAGGTTGAAATGGGTTTCTATTATATAGATGGATGTGAAACATAAGTTCAGCCATATTTTTATATG
>WMED01017820.1:0-12887 GCA_019650415.1 Pipa parva | reverse complement strand
CTGTGCTTCCCTCTCTTTCCTACTCCCTACTCTCTGAAAACTCAGCTCTACAGCAGACAAAGCCTGGTCATGGAGGAGGTAGGTAGGGACAGGGAAAAGGAAGGGGGCAAGCACCAAAATAGCAACCCCCTCCTGTAGCGCCCTATTTGGCTGCCTACCCTGCCTACCCCTCTGCCTGGCCCTGCTGTCTCATGTGGCTTTTTCAGGCTTTAAAGCCAGACAGCTTGTGCCTAGCTAAACAGCCCCCTTTGATCATGTATAATGCTTACCTTCTGGCTGCCAGATTCCTCTGTCACACAGAAACAGAGAACCCTGTCAGCACAGATAGCAGTGGCTATTCCAAAGACACAGCAGAGACAGCAGGGGGTGGTCCCTAGTTTCTGTAGTTGGATTCTGTGTGATTTGTTTCAGTGTGAAACATAGAACTCAACTGGCTGCAGGGTAAGTCCCCAGCCTGCCATAAAGTGCTGATTTAAATATGTAAGGCTGTCTGGCATTTATCATGCCACACTGCCTGTAGCTTTAACTGCCTTTACCAATGATTAAATTTGAAATCTAGAACAAAAGTATGAAATAATCAGAAAAAAAAACATACAATGTGAATTTCTACGAAATACAGTATGTAATAAGACAAATAGTGAATGTAACCAAGGAAACTGCATTGGCTAATATTAAGCAATTGTCTCTGATCTAACCAAACATATTGATGGAAACGGGCCTGTTCTCATTACTAGTTCCATATGTTTGCAGACAGCATTATGTAATCTTTTTTGTAACGTTCCAAAATTCACTGGTGAAAGGATAAGTCCTCAAGGGAATCAGTTCCTGAACATCTGTTGAATTCTGCTCATAATTAGCATAAAACAGAAAATGAACAGGATCCATTTGGCAAATAAGTCCTCCTTTGATTCTATAAGTCTAAAAAAAATATGAATTACCCAAATAGTAAGTGCAACCCATTTTAATACTTTAAAAGGGTACTATACTGAATCAGTTCTGGATTTAAATTTTTGTTGTTGTCTCTTTTAACTATTGTTTAATTGAGAAAAACAATTGCCACCCTATCATAAATTGGTTCTAGGCATGATTATAATAAAGTCAGCTATAACAATTTCTGGACAAACCTAACCCATATCATGGTAAGCACACCTGCCTTTCAGCAGTTTAACAAGACTCTATGGGGGGATTAAGCAAGCAATTATTCCTTAAATCATCTTAGTCATTTAGTCATTCGGTTTATCGAAAACCATCCTGAAATATGTGTATAGGCTGAAATATTTCAATGGGATGACTCCAGAGTAATCACAAAAACTATATTACTAGATGTAGCTTGCTGAAGTCATCTTCAAAACATCTAATAATCATTTTTAATCATCAAACCTAAACACTGATGACTTTATAAAAGCTTGATGCTGAATGATGGTAATTCAATGATTTCTAATGTAGTGTGATGATACAAGGACATAGCCATCTTAACCATTTAATAAATTTCCCACTTTGGGACATATTCATCAAGCTGCCGTAACCGTACTTGTGTTTTTGGAATATATATTAATAATGAAAATGGAAGTCGCCTTGTAAAAGTATATAGAGCTACAAATTATATTCTTGGCATTGGAATGACAATATGTGTAACCAGACTTTATTTTTTCAGATTTCTAAAACCTAGTTCATGCAATAAGTGGAACATACTGTACATCCTGTGTGACCAAGACACCTCGCCAACCTGGCATTCCCAGACTTCATTTCATTTACGCTACAGGGAGATTGACATCTCACACTAGACCTAACTCTATGAGAATAAAACAGAAGAGAAGACTGAGAATATCAAGTATACAGAAAAAGAAATGGTTGTGGCATGACATTTGTTAGGTTGTTAAATCTACAGTACAGATGTGTACATATTTAAACATTCTCTGTTGATACAGAAGAAATATAACATAGGAATATAATATATGAATCCTTACCCACTGGTATTTTCACATAGTTCTGTTGTCTTTCTTCAAACATCAGCTACTATGGATGTTCGAAAGTTTCCACTGAAATATTTACAAAGTCAGGATATCCAAGCATAGGTACATAGACATCGATTCTGGAAATTATGTCTGCTTCCTGATGAATGAATTTATTTGTTGTCAAACAAAACCAGTTTGATTTGAGGATTTGTCAAACAGGCTGTGTTTTGTTAAAGTGGTATAAAGGGATTTAAAAAAAAAGTATAGCACCTTGTTAAAACTCACCAAGAATAGCATAGGTTAACGTTTTCAGCTCCGAATGTAGCAGTGTTCATGGTTTTGTTATAGATAAATGAAGACTAAAACAGTAATTTATGAATATATGGAAGTGTAAATAAATAATATGCCCACAATAAGAGTGTACTTTACTTTACACCATTTTATCCAACTGCTAAGTAGTTTAATTATTCAAAACCTGATTTCCAATAAGAAGTTTTCATTACAATCTAAATTCCGCAACATAAATTAGATTGATATTATTGGGAAATCCAAAGAAAAGTATCTACTGTTTTTCTGTTTAAGCAAATAATGTGGTCTTTAGTGTTGATTTTTCATCAAATTTTCTAAGCAGAAAATAATAAATGCAACAAGTATTTATTTTATAATAAACCTTTATGTTAACTGCTAAAAACATGCAGTTATTCTATTTTAAGAAGGGTGAGGATAAAACAGGCTATTCATAACTTATAATACAAACAATGCCTCCTAAACTACTCTATGGAACTACAGAATGATTTAAAAGCAATGATCCAAAGAAATTTACTAGTTGTTCATTGTGACCATGTTTAGATAATTATGTTGCTGAATTAAATGTAAACACAAAATTCCATGTTACAAATTCAGTAACAAATAGATAAACTGTAAACTATAATGGGGTATAATTTGTCATTCTGTTTCTTATTTTTTTAATTGTGTTTTTATTAAAGACACATTGATGTGAGACCCCATGCCAAATATGTCATTCTGAATCCATTTTTCTTTTATCAGGAGCCAATTGCAAGTATATTATGGTTGCTTTATTGTTTTCATTCAATATTATTGGTAACGATATATAAAGAGTAGGATTATTATAAAACTTACCAAAGAGAGACAGTTAGAAAAAAATAATCTAAATTTGGACAAAATGTAATTTTTTTTCCAGTCCAAATACATATTCTGGGGCATAGTTACCAATGAGTGAAATACATAAAAAAAACATGTTTTTATCTGTATTATTTTTTATGTGATTAAATATAAGTAACCAGCAAAAATTCAAGTAAAACAAATGAAAATAGGAAAAGGCGAAACCAATAGTCTCACATTTCAAAACTCTCCATAACTTTGGTAATAATTACCCAAAGTATAATATAGATTGCCTACTTGCGTACATGGTAGTACTCTGCAAAGGCACTGCTGATGGTACTTCTCTATTACAAGCACTAAAAGTATTCAAAGGTCATGGCAATGATTTAGCCTACGGCGACTGATGGAAAGGGTTGGGTTGATGTGTTTATTGGAGGCCACTTACATAATCCATGTAATTTGTATGCACTAGTTAGTTCTCAGTTCTGGAGAAACAGTGGAACCAGGGAGTAGGAATGACTTGGTAGAAAGCAGAAGTGTCTGGTCATTTTCTGTGCTCAGCAGAGAAACTGCATCAATGCGGTATGCTGGAAGATATCAACTGACTTATAGGTTAATAACAGCATATTATTTTTTGAATTATGACTTCAGTTCTCCAATAACACAAATTTAAACTACATGACTAAAACACGTTATACCCTTTAAAACTTCACCGTAAAAATGAGTGTGTAAAGTATATTGACTTAAGATTTGCATTTGTACCAAACTTGTTTCTATGTCTCTTTCATTTCATCAGCTGGTTTAAGATGATTTTAGCGTACTTTATTTTATGGTATATTTTTGTTGTATGAATTTTTTTTGTTTGTTTTACTTTTGTAAATAGGACTTTAAAGTGTTATCCCAGAGCTCCTGATACAGTTTATTAATGACTAGTATACTCGCTTCATTATATTTCAGAGGTTTTTTATTCATAAAATAAAACTCTTTTTGATGAATATTAAAACATTCAAATAGGATTTCATAAGGAATTTATATTTTATTGGTCACTAGCAAATAATGAAACTGTGGTTAATAATGCATTATCCATTTAAAAAAGGGTCATTTATTTCATGTTTAATAATTTTTTAATCTATTACCGGTATATATATTTTCAGAAACCCACTCCATTACTTTTATTAAATGTATACATTGTCATTGATGTGTTGTCTGTTTGGGACAGATGTCAATATTTTGTACATTGTACCAATTTTTCCCATTGTAAATTATTTATGATTTATCTTATTTTCACCTATCTTTAGATCTGTAGAAGTTTTGTTTTTTTTTCCCCATTTTGTTTGGTAAAAAGATTGTACATAATTATTTATTTGGTTACTTGCTCCGAATTTTCCAATTAAAAGTCCCTAGTTTAGTCAGCTACTGCTTGTTATATTCTTAAAGATTAATGCAAGGAAATAAAATATGAACTACGGTTTAACAACATGTATCTTTTTAGTTTTTCATTGAGTACAAATATTTATCTGTGTTATTATTTCTCTTTAATACATCTATACTCAATATTTCTCTTTAATACATCTATACTCAATATTTCTCTTTAATACATCTATACTCAATATTTCTCTTTAATACATCTATACTCAATATTTCTCTTTAATACATCTATACTCAATATTTCTCTTTAATACATCTATACTCAATATTTCTCTTTAATACATCTGACTACTATGCATGAGGTCACTGATCCAATTTGTACTCATATCAATGAAGTTAGCTGCAGTATACTAGCCTACTAGATTTTTTCGGCTATAAATGTACCTTGTGTTTTGTACAATTGGAGACCTTAGTTGCAGGCACAAGACTGATTACAGTTGAATTATCCAGTTAAGAATTCATAACTATATTCTACAAAGATAACAAACATATACACTTTGTCTACCTAATCCACAAAAAAAGTACATTGCACAAACGATCACATGCGAGTTACATACATTCACACTCTTACATAAACTTATTGCTGAACACATGCTTGATAAATGAGAATAGATGAGGAAGGAAAAACATCCTTAAATTGCTCCAAAACTCTACCCACTAAAAAATATGATGTATCAAAAAAAACAAAAGAATTCTAATTTAAAGGTAAACATATCTTCAGATGAAAATCCCTTGGTGTTCTTCAGTGACCCCCTAACCCTATGAGCTGTTTTATCATAAAACATAACATAAAACGCTATTTGTATTCTTTCTTATTTAACGTCATTATGTTCCCTGATATGTACATGCATACTTTCATTTCTGGTGATTTTTTTTTATCCTTTCTGAGTTTCTCTGTTATTAAAAAGTGAAATATTGACAAAAAAACTATAAGCTACTGACTCGCTCAAATATAACCCCAGATTAACTTCAGTACATTTTCCATCCTTCAGTGACATATTCTGGAGACTTCTGGGGGATACAGGAGTCATTCTCCAAACATTTTGGTTATATCCTCTCACTCAAGCCTATTGACCTTCATCCTAAATTTAATAGATGAAAACAAAGCAAACAATGCTCCCTGGAAACTCAATTTTTAAATGCAGCAAAAATTGTAATACCAGATCACTGGAAATCTACCTCTCCCCCTACCATCAGGGATTGACTTCTCGAGGTAAGAAACATTTAAGAGTCTATATAACCAGAATTTCAAGCAACAAGGGGATTTTGGCTTGATTTACCTCAGATGGCATCTCTTTACATAATCAAACAAATTTCAGTCACTCATAGCACGTTGAACCTACAGATCCAATGTACTATAGTTGAGAGCATTTTCTTAATTTCTTTTTAAGCTCTCTTGTTTCACTACCTTTCCTTCTAAATGTGACATCATTTCATACAATCTTAAGACTATATGCCATGTATTTTTAATTCTAATTGGCTATGGACAGTGCTATGGAACCAATCAGTTATTTTGAATATAAATCTATATTTTTAGATATAAAGATGTATCTAGACACTGGATTCAGTGTTTTACAAACCACTCAATATTTAAAGTTTTTGTAGGTGATCCACAACCTCCAGCTCCATTTTCTTGTTGTAACTATTCCATGTTCCAGTAAAAACTGTCATTCCTTAGCAATGCATAATCTTGTGTGTGTGTTTTCTCAGTTTCAAATTGATAAAAACATAAATTTGAAAAAAAAAAAAAAGTAGTTCCCAGTTCAGAGGAAAACAATTTGTGCCTTCTATAACATCATCGGTTATTGTAGTGTACCCGATTAAATGCATGAAATGCCCAAATGGTGCTCTGTACATAAGTGAAACTTGAAAGTCTATGAGGGAAAGAACCAAACAACACTGTTTCACTGCAAGGCATTGGAAAATAGATACACTGATTGGTCAACATTTTTGTAGCCTTCACAACAGTCTTAAGGATATCAAAATTGCTATTTTAAAATGTAAATTTAGGGCTATAAACAACAGGAAAGTTTGTGAATATAAACATATGGAGAAATTCAAAATGTTACAAGGAGGAGTAAACTGTGGCCTGGGGGGTTATGTCAATTATCAGTCATTTCTGACATGTGTAACTTTACATGCTTAGAATATGAGGAGGTGGACATTTGCTCTTATCGTTACTAATGGCCATTCTCCCATGTTTTTTGATTTGCCTTTGTGCCTTGAAAGTATGCAATGATTTTCAACCAGGTATTAAAGTTACGTCACTTTTGATTTTTTTTCTATCTACAAAAGTATTTTATTCTTCAACTACTTTATGATTCCACTTACTTTACAAGGTATCTTTACTAAGAAGGCCAGTACTTTTCATTTATGACGACCAAGTAGGAAGAGCACATACACACTGCTATAAGCTGAAAGATTCTGCAAATTCTGAATAGTTACTACTGTTAGTAAAGAGCCATAAAAGCTATGCAGACAGACAGGATTTACCCATTTTCAAAGGATACTTTAGGACTAACTGAATTGTTGAGACATAAAATTTTCATTTATTTATATTCCTCTGTACAGTCACACACATACAGACAGACTAGTCTAGCGCCAATAGGGCTTCAATTAACCTAGTATGTTTTTTGGATAGCGGTAGGAGACTGAAAGTACAGGGAGAGCATAAAAACCCTATACAGATGATGTCCGGGGTGTGATCAAACTCAGAACTCAGCTCTGCCAGGCATGCATTGAATAGGAAGTTTATTTTAGTGGGATTTTACAGAAAGAAGTAGTTACTTAAATGCATGGAACTGAGTAAAGGTTTCATTTTTTTAGTAACTAGGTTGTGTGACAAATTGGTTAGGGACTTTTACTAACAACAGTCAAATGAAGCAGATTTGGCCAAATAGCATATAATAATAATTACTATTCTGGTCTAGGAGGGGATCTAATTATGAGCCCTGGTGGCTTGACAAAGCCATTTGTTTTGGCATTAATTATCATGCTGTATTGTTTTAGGTAACACAGCCAAATGGTGCACACCCTAAACTATTCCTGTGGGTCTCACATTGAATCTGTTTGTGTATTTTTGTTTTTTGCTATGTTGCCTGTAGGGTATGTTACTGATCATGGATGGATAAAATATTTCATCTCATTTCAACACAAATTCCATTCTCCAGACAATTGCTTTCAGTTCTTTTCTTTATTTCTTTTGTTTTGTATTGAGGAAATTATGCAGGATAATAAAATTTGGGATCGGTCTGAAGTCCCAGACTTGTAGTATTGCAGATACTTAAAGTTTCTTTCTCTGAATTTCAAAAAGGAAAAAAAGACGACATGTAGCACAGCATGCTTGACATTAATAAAACTTATTCTCGAAGGCATACAATCATCCTACAGTCTCCCATTTTAAATAATGAAATAATGACTAATTGCAATTAAAGTGGTTACACACTAGTACCTATCACTGTATTACTACTGATTTGTACTTAGCACTTGACTCCTACCCAATGCAATATTGATTCCCAGAAGTTCCCAGTACCTAGAGTATAGATTGAATTTTTTGTTTGTGTGCGTGATCATTTGTAACAAGTTGTCTGTGTTATTCTTTTGTTCTCCTTAATGGATTAAAAGGAATTTATATTGATAAAATTGGATTAGTAAATCTTGTATTTATTCTGTAATAATATGTACTTTACCACTGATTAGAATAGGATATTTTATTTTTCCTTTCTTTGAACTCCTTGATACCATGAAACACACCAATCCTTTTGTTATAGACACTTCTTCTGGAATGTGTTGATAAAATCCTGACCCCCCACCCCCCAACCAAACCAACTATTAGATTTATGTGGTCAGTTTAGATCTACAATTGCACAAAGGCTTTGCTACAAAAAGTAACAGGATTTAAAGTGCTTTTGGACTGCCCATAAATGCAGTACAAGGACCTCTTTGACTCTTTGCCTGTGATCCATAAGATACTATACTATTAGTTAGGCAGGCAAGATTGTCTTGAAGGTAATGTTAAATAGATCACAGTAAATTCTAGAGTGGCTAGGGGTGGACTGGAGAAAGTGTCTGAGCTGAGGAAAAGTGGACCAGGACTATATATATATATATATATATATATATATATATATATATATACTGTATGCACTGTAAGATGTTAAACACCAACAAATGTGTACAATAAAGCAGACACAAAGCATTTTTAAATTGCCCTGAAGATTAATTATTTTCTGTTGTAGTAAGTAGATATTCCTTGCTGTATTTCATTAACTTGTTTTTTTTCTGATTTGTCTGTTACAAGCCTAAGGTTTTACTCTTGACCTCTATCCTGACTATTTTGCTTTCTGTCTGTGCTTTTGCAGTTCCTCATTTGGTTCTTACCCTGCATGTGTCTACTGTATATATATCTCTGGTACACAATTCTCTCATACCTTGAGCAGGCTATTTAAGACAGCTTTCAGTTTTACCTTGTTCAGAGCCATTTAATCTTATCCATGGACACACACATACATCTGTTAAATGTTTAACTATGTGCATAATGTTAGGTGTTTATTCTGGCTTCAAGGCACAAAGCCTACTTCCCCATTATGATATCACAACAGGTTCTGAATAACATGTCAAGATTTACCAATTACCTTTATGTCAGCATTAATGAAAGTAACCAGCAAATAATTCTCACTGAGACTTTAAGATTACCTCTAAAGATTAATGTCCTATACTATCAGCTTTTATGGATAGTTGACAGAAAGCAAGGTGATTTAGGCAAAGACATAAGCTAGTGTGTATAAAAGAGCATAATTTATAATATTTAATAAGTAATTAATAAGTAATTTAATAAGAAAGTAACAAATCTATCAGGGCCCATTCCAACAGGGGAAATGTAATTGTCTTGGGACCTTCAACTACATACCTTGGCTTTTTATGGACCTTTAGCCAACTTCTAATTAATTCTTACAGCAGTCTCAGGTAGTAATTGTCTCACACAATATGTTAAACTATTGTTATTAATAAGACCGATGGCCCGAATGATTTGATAATATTGCTAATTGAGTAAATATTGGATGACTTTATCATTGAAGTCTTCTGCTTCTTTTCTAGGGCATACCCATCATTTTTTCTTCTTAAGACTGTGTTCATAATATTTATGTCCGAGTTACGTACAGTAGAGGCTTATTCTATTTATTCATGTGAGATTTCAAAGCCTGGTTTATCACTTAGAAATAACTGTCTACCTCCTTTCAATCTACATCATTGCTGCAATTAATGTCAGCCAGTTTCTCTAGTTCCTTTTCTATTAGTCTTTTGTTTTATTAACTGGCCAAGTGTGAATTTAACAGGAATTTCAGCATCGGACGCTATTTGATGCATTGTCAGGCGTAGTCACTGTCAGACAAACAGTAGCAGATACGTAGTGATGACTATTTGATGCAAAATACCCAAGCAAAGTGTTGCAATGTCATTTTCTCATGAATCTATTTCAAAGAGAAAATGTCACTATAAATGTCTCTTTCTTATATAAATGTCAAAATACTATAAAAGAACAAGGTTTGAGGAAAATTGTTACAAGTTTGTCATAGTTTGGTCTCCATTATTGTTCTTTACATTTTTGTCTATGAGAAAATTATTCCCAGTTCATTTTGCTGTTTGGACTTTGATTAATCTTTCAGAAACATCTCATGACAGAGACAGGTACATGGCCTAGAACACTTTGTCTGCCAACATAGGCTTGATGGCATACAATCTGACCAATAAAAAAATCAGATTGTTTTCCTTCTAGATAGTAAACATGGTCTGCCAATGACTGCTATTGTAGTGGGTATAGAGTCATGGGCAGAATGCATGCACTTCCTGAAGGACTAATCCAATCATCATCGTTACTAAAATTATTAATACACTTATTACTCCATATTATTATAAGTATTATTATTATTGGATTGAACTTATTTGGCCTGGTCTAAGGGCCTCTCCTTACCTTCCCCTATATAATCCTTGATACCTTTTAAAGTTACTAGGTGACTTTAATTTGATAAATGCAATCCTAGATGTTAAGCTGAATTTACCTACTGATAATGTGTTCATATTTACTAATCATCCTGGCTTTCGGATCATCGGTTTGAACCTTAGATCATAGTGTCTATAGACACTTTTCTTTTCTTAGGAAGCAAATGATAGTTTCTAACTTTTATCGAATGTTTGAAGCTAACCAGTTATACAAGTACATTTCATTGAGATAAAACTTATTATAAAAACAATCTCAGACACTTAAATTCTTTCATACTATGTTTTGTTTTCTGATAGAACCGTGCAATTTAGTAGCACTTAGCTGTTAGATACAACCAAAACATATGTGATCATCATTACTAGGACTCCTTTGGATGTTAAATGGTATTTCACTTCCAAGTTTTGTTAAGCTTCCAAAAACGCAGTAAGTTATAAGACATAAATAAATTAGTAGCAACTGTCATACCAAATCTGACAAGTCTAATCCTTCCATTTATTTCTACCCCCTCTGGGTTACATAAAACCACACATAGATAGACTACACAACTAAATACTAGAAACTGATTTGGCAATACATATTGATAATACATAATGGATCCAGTGTTTCTGTTTCAGGATAGTAACACATTCTGCTAATGATATAAAGGGGAACTAATTGTTCTAGGACATCTATACATTTTTTGTAGCTAAAATGAGTTACTATAATTAAATTATCAAATATAATGTTATTAACAAGAAATAATATTTATTTTGCTGCATAGCATTGTTTTTCCAATAGAAATGTGCACACTTTTTTGAAGTAAAGCATATTTTCTTTTAACCAGCAGCAGCTGGACTTAACAATAACATTATAAATGTTTTGCAATCTCAAAAGCGCTTCCGATTTCCACATATTATGACTTCACTGACAAAGTATGTTCACATGTGTAGACCTGAATTCTAATGAATTGGTTACTAACAACAATCTGATTATGATGGCTTTTGATTAAATGGATAACAATAAACAGCTTTGACACTTGTGAAGTTGGTTTTTTGCATGCCAGCACACAGTCAAAAACTACAATCTAGGGCAGTGCTTTTTTTGTAAAAAAAATATTTGCCGGTACACATTTCGATACTATCGACTATAGATGAAATCGGCATGATTTTTCCAGTTAATTGGTGCTTCTCGATGATTCAATAATTTCTGGAAGTAATCGTCATCGAGTGTTTCTGTGTCAGCTTTCACTGCATTCGGGAGAGAGAGTTGCTGGGAGGCTCTCGCCTTTATCAGTTGAGCCGCTGCTGCTTCTTGGAATGGGTCCAGCTGCTGGGCACTGTACTATCTCCGTTACATTGCTGCACTGAACACTGCCAGGCCAGTTACCCTGATGCACTGAACAAAAAGTCTTCAGTCTTCAGAGCAAAAGCCTTCAGATTTTCCGGTACTCCGTACCACCCCGTACCACCGCGTACCAGTGCAAAAAAAGCACTGATCTAGGGCAATATTTTCAATGGGTTTAAATAGTAGTTACCGTCTATTTTCCTTACAGAAAGATATGATCCGGAGAACCTTTAACTACTTAAGATATACCCAATGCCTTAGATTCTTACAGCTGGTGCACACTTCTGCTAATCTACAAGGCATATACAAAGTAAAGCTGTAATTGTGGACTAGCTAAAATGAGTCAAAGTATAAACTAGTTCTTTAAAGAAGGAAAGATATAAGATACAACAAGGAATCCTGCACACAGTCCCTATGGTTAAGAAAATCTACATTTTTTTGTAAAATCATTTACTGATATATATTATATTTTCAACTCAAAATCTTTAGGAGAGGAAATCTTAGGTACTGTAGTTCTAATAATTCTACATTCATTTTCCATTCAAAGTTCCAAAAGAAAAAGACCAGAAACCTATGACTTAATATTATAAGCCAAGTGTCAGTATCAGTCTGGCTGGAATTTTAGCTACTGCCAACCCTGACAGTATTAAATAACTATTATAATAATGTTATTTTATAAAAGGTAAATTTGTGCTTTGCAGATTAATATTGTGCAATTCTGAGAAAGCAGGAAATCCAGGAACTCTTTCTCCCCTATTCCTTTTTTCCTTTCGTCATTATAATCCAGGAACACTGACAAATACTGGTTTAACTTCACTGAGAAAATGAGAACGTAGAAACCATTTTGAAATATGATCCTACACCGACAATCATGTAACTCCCTTGCGAGATTTGAAATGGTGATGGTCAATAATTGAGCTGAACAGCTGAGCTAGCACTGGATATCTAGAGGGGGTAATTCACCATAGTTGCGAAGTGACCTCCGGATCTTCACTTCGCATACACTGTTATGCGCTCACTGATGTCCTGCACGCGGACATCAGCGAACGCTTTAAAGG
>WMED01017819.1:0-12888 GCA_019650415.1 Pipa parva | reverse complement strand
ACAAAGTAGCTCTGATTACTTTGCGTGTAATGGGATTGCAAGTCATGGGCCGATCGTGTAAAATGCACCAATGTCAGATATCTGGCAACAGATTAGAATGTGTGAATGTGTTAATGCGCGCAGATGAAAGAGTCATAGAGACAATTGGGTGTGTAAACCTGAAAATAATCAGAGAGGTACTAAGTCCATAGCTGGAGAGCCAAAGATGACTTCGATTTGTTTTTGATACTGAGACATTTTTTATATATATTACAATTTCCTTCTTATTGGTATCATTTCTCTCACAGGAAAAAAACACAAGAAACCCCTGTGCAATGCATGTTTATTCTATACCCCTAACTTATGTGAAAGGACTGCTAACAGCATCTGAAATGAAAATGACAATTCCTGGAAAAGTTGTCTCACTAATGACTGTCTTTCAAACAAATGTCATATTTGCCTCAGAATTTCCAGGAAACGCTGACTGAATGTTGATATCCACTCTCGGAGATTTTAACGATAAAGAGAAATATCTGAAATGACTTTTCTAAGTTGGTATTTCCAACAACAAATACACTTATCAATGTGACTGGCTTTTGTCAGTAAATTATGCTGATTTTTTTAATTATTGAGAATTTGAGACCATATTTTATTAATGCCACTATAATGAGGTTAGTGGTGCTAATTATGGCATCGCAGTTCCTTGAAGGAAAAAGGGAATGCTATTTGCTTCCCTTAGAAAATGATACAATCTATGATGAATGTACATATAAAAGAAAGCAGGTTCTGAAATGTTAGAAGCATGTGATATATAGGTTAACTATTCATTTTTTTTTTGTTATTGTAACATGTTGGACTAGAACAGGAATTGGCAAAGTGTGGCTCGAGAGCCACATGCGGCTCTTCAGCCATCTTGTTGTGGCTCGGAGCACATCTCCCCAACTCTGCCCATGACCTCCAACGCTTCTTCTCACTGGACATCGGCAGGTCATCTGATCGAGAGTGTGCACTCCTCCCCCTTTGTAGCTCGAAAAAATTTTCACCGCTGGAGGAGGGAATTAAATAGCTCCCTCTTTTTCTAAGTTTGTCAACCCCTGGTCTAGAATTAGTGTACAAGAGAAAATATAGTTGGATATATACGTTATTATCTGTATATTTGTACATACTTTCTTCTTTAAACGGTAGAATTATTATAATTTAGTTCTAGGATCCCAGGGAGCACATGGTTGAAAAATGTAGAGAATTCATACAGGTTATAACCTAGTTGAAACTATA
Organism: Pipa parva; assembly: GCA_019650415.1. NCBI lineage: Eukaryota > Metazoa > Chordata > Amphibia > Anura > Pipidae > Pipa > Pipa parva. Next base: position 11,634 of record WMED01017819.1, on the reverse strand, counting down.
GGCCTTGCAGCTAGCCATGGTCTCTAGGTAACTATGTTTAAGTCATACAGTGTTGGCAGCACATTGTAATAATCAAGTGGAAACCATGCTCAATCATACTAGATACTGGAAAAGAAGAATCCATGGGCCTCTGAAAATGAACTTGAAATATTGTATGAAACTGTGGATTCGGCATGAATACAGTACTATAATTTCTCTATATCTGTCTAGCTAATGTAGCATCAGTATTGGACATGAATATGCCTTTAAACAGATGGTGGTGGAAGTATCTATTTCTCATGTTAGCCTTAGCCTATGGTGATACCAATCAAAGCATTTCCAGATACAACTGGGTGTATAACTCTGGTTCCTTACAGTAATATGGGAGCCAGGAATTATTGATCAAATGCTGCCAATTTGTTAAATTCAAACATTAGCTGACATAAATTTATTGTATAAAATATCTAAACTATCTGCCTATAGTACTATCACCCAGAATGTAATCCTTCCCTTAGTGAAGTCTCTATCACAAGACCATGGGGGTAATTCAGGAAAGAGGGAAGTTGCCTTGCAATGCTTCTCATCAGTTCGCTATGGGAATCCTTTGTTTAATGAATAAGGAGTAGAGAATTTGTGATTATTGCAACTTAATGGCCCAGTGATGAGGATTCACTTTAACAGTCTAATCCTCATTTTGTCTTCACTTTAGTTCACCCATAAAGTGAGGCTGGTTCTGAGGTCAAGCTGTCCTTAATATTTTCTATAGTAAATACTTGTAACACTTGTATAAAGTCTATGTGCTGATTATTTGAGTTTTTGTCTGGGTCATTATGAGTTTGAGTATTGAGGAAATAATGTATTCATTTTAGAGTTTGTATTAAATGCAATCTTTAATCATGGATGGAGGTGGGTACCTCAGTAGGGGGGCTACCAGCTCGGTATATCTCAAGTCCAGCACTGTATCTCCAACTCAAAGCACAACCATGAATTGTGCATATTTCAGCATGTGATAGGAAGCAGGCTAGTACCCAGGATTCTTCATCTTATTTAAGTTTTGGTTGATGGTCCCCATTTGTTATGTTGTGGGGGGCTCTGATTACTTGTACATTGCAATGCATTGCATTCTACCTTGCACCCAACTCTGTTGGTATTTTAATTAAAAAGAACATAAGAAACAATGTATGAACTACACCAGACATTACTCGATTTATATATTAGATTTTCTCATCTTTTTTTTTTAAACAGCAGAATTATTACATTGCAGGCTATGCATCAAGCAGATTGTGTAAGCTCCATGAATGTCTAATCAATGAATTGATAACCCATTCCTGTGTCTGTGGAAAATATAATCTCATTTTTATTTAGTAAAGAAAGGTTAATGCAAGCAATAAGACATGATGGGCCATTTCATAAGAGCATTAAAACACTTCTGACTGTGCGTTAAATGATTAGAGGGCATGAATGCACAATTTATCACAGAGACTCTATTAAACTATGAAGTGTGCGTGATTTACTGCGCCTCACTGTTCAGTTCTTTACACGGCGACTGCGTCAAAACTAAGAAACTTATTTCTTGCGAGCAGTCATATCAATTAAATAAATATTAATGTTTAAACACAAGTCATTGTTTTGTTAAAGATCTTACTGCAGCAGTGGTAAATAGCAGAAGGAATGTTTGTAGTTTCCCCAAGAGGCTCCACCACAGTTGTGTTGTGTCTTTTACTATTCTTCAATCCCACAATACCCTGCTGCAGTACTGAATGTATAGAACCAGCCAATGAAAATACAAATTACAAAGGTCAGTGAAACATAAGGCACTATATAGTGGCCAAAGTACAAATCCTGGAATAACCCCAGAGAAAGAACAGAAATAGATTCTTTTTGGAAAAAAACAAAACAAAACTGGTATTAAATAAAAAAAAATATATATTTCTATGGGTTCAGTATTTGCTATTGATCAATTAAAAAAGAAAATAAAGAAGCCTTTCCTCAATTTATATTGAGTCCTCTTTCTCCACTCACCCATGAAAAAAATGGACAATTCTGGATCCTAGTTGAGGAACCAGATCTAAAAGCGTAGTAAAGGCACTTTGGGAAAGCTATGTCCAACTCAGACAGATACAGGGCAGGGCCTATTTACCCATTCATGGTGGAACCATTAGGAAACAGATTTGTTACCAATGGGTAATTCAATCAGAACATGGTTGGTCAGCCTAAGCACAAATCTCTGTCTGCTTTATTGACTAGTTAATGATATCTGAGATTGCCAGTCATCAGGAAGAGACAGACGTGACTGCAGTGGGCATCAACTACTCAGTAGTCATACATGCTTATGATCTGCAACTGAAACACTGTAAAACATGAGGCTACTCCTGAGGCTTGTTCATAATGCCTTTCATAGAAGTAGTAAGATCAGTTCAAATAATTCCCTGGCCTTCAGTCTAACTAGTTTGTAGGAGAATCTTTTAAGCTATAACACACCAGGGCATATTTATCAAGGGGAAAAACATGTTTCACTATAATTCACATCATTGATTTTTATTGGCCTAGACCATTTTTTAGATTTCAAATATTTCTGTTTATCCAAATACCTGCATTAGTTTTATATATATATATATATATATATATATATATATATATATATATATATATACACATATACATACAGTACATACTACAACCAAAAACAAAGCAATATGAGAGGACATCCTCCTGCCAGAAGAATGTCCTATAGCCTTGCAGAGTGCTCAGTGAATCTGAAGGCTTCAACAGCTCATGAACAAGTGTTTTCCTTGTGAACAATTTTACCTTATAACTAGAAACTTTTGTAAACTGACAAATGGCCCATGTTTTGGGAGATTTGATGGTTTCTTTCTGTACAATTTAACTTATCAACAGATTTTTTTTTTCTTTTTATAAAATAATGAAATCTTCCAAAGGAAAGAGAATAAAACAAGACTCTGTGCTTCTCAGCAAAATAAATTTGTCCTGCCTATTCAGAACTGTACCTAAGCGCTCCTTATATATCTTGAAACAAATGTTCTCCCCATGTGAACAATTTTACTTTATAACTAGAAAATGTAAAAATGACCTTAGCCTTGCAGAATCCACTGTACACATCCATAGTTAGTTTGATGAGTTTTAACCCCCTTTCTGGATGTTATAACACGTTTATTTTAGCAAAAGAAGTTAAAAAAAAGGACTCAACCTGTGAATCCAGACAATGTTTCTTAAAAGGGACAGTTGGTTCAGGATTTTCATTGCAGGATTAAACTTTCAAACATTTCCCTGTTTAACTGGCTGTAATAATTGTATGAAGATACTGTATATACAATTTATTTTAGTTGTAGTGCAGAGTTCAGCTTTCTTTGCCCATATCAAACTCTCCCTAACCAGCCAGAAACTGTCCTTGGGTTACCATGAAAAGGGCGCTTGCTTGCACTTCTTTTTTTGTTTTCATAGAGCAGAACCTAAAATTGTGCATAGCAAGCTGCCATACATCTTTACCCTGCCACGTGACAAGCTGAAATGGCCACATGGTGTGGGTAGAGATAATTTCCAAGCTAATGAGCTTATTCATGAAAGTCTGAACAGTCTCGTAAAGGGTCCAAACTCAAATTCATTAGTCATGTCTATATATTCAGAAAACTCTGCAACGTGGCGAATTCAGGAACAATTTGAACGCTTAGGACAGTCGCAAACTTGCATCACTTTGCATGTGCAGGTAATTCACCTATTTATCTGTCAAAATAGTGAATTTGGCAAGGTGTACTGTGGGGCATTTGGCAGGGCTCCTACTGTCTGCCTGACTACTTCTTCATGGCGAAATTTATTAAACTCTGAAAAGTTGTTTGCTTTGGAATTCCAATGAGTCTAAGGCGAGGTGCACACTGATGTATCGTGCGCGTCATTTTTAAAAATATAGCGCATCGCAAAACAAAAAAACAACAAAAATACACCATCGTGAAAAAAAATTGAAAGTAATGACTATGGTGCATAAAATGTCACACTAGCATTTCATAGAGAGGAATATGCGCTGGGATGTTTCATGTTGCATTCTTCCGAGCGTATAGAACGCAACATGAACAATGCGACAGGATTAGTAGCAATATGAATTGAACAATAGTGGTCACATACGAAAGAAAAGCAATTAGTAAGTTTTTTTTTTTCTGTAAAACGTGTCGTGAAAATACGACAGTGTTAAAGGGAGCCCGGATAATAAGAGGAGGGTGGATATGACTGGGAATGATGAGAACAGGAAATAGGGTAGGGGTATGATGGGTAAGGGTTAGGGGTCAGCCTGCAGGGAGCCAGAAATAGGTCAGAAGAAGAAGGAAGAAGTTCCCCACCCAACCCCCCTAACTTATGGTGTGTGCAGAAAAGATGTTAAGTCACAGCATCTGGGGCAGTTGTCCTGGAAAAGGGGGTTAAGAATAAGTGTGGAAAGGATATGCCCCAAGGAAATAGGGAATCAATCAAGAGTTACCCATGTGCCAAAGCAGTGCGTGGGGTCCCTGCTTTGCAGTTAGTTGTGCTATCGAGACGGTGGCAGTGCGGTTGTTACAAATTTAAAAAGAGCTTCTGGGACCATCTGCCAAAAGTGTGTTATGTCATATGTTTCAAAATAAAGAAATTGTTAATAAATGCTGCAGCCTTTTCAACCCAAAGAATAGTGAGAGTGTCATTTATTCTGCCAGTAGGTTAAGAGTTTTATGAAGGTTGAGTATCATAGGACGGTTCATTAAACCTTTATCAGTCATGCAATGGTGTTTTTCCACAATGTGCTTTGTTTTAAAGAAATGATTCACACAATACACCAGTGTGAACCTGGCCTAAACTGATTTTTTGTGTTTGTTTTGTATTTAGATTTAAATCTGTTCTTACCTCTCATGGCTTTATCTGACCAGACCGAGACCTGTAAGAATTTGTTGGAATCATAACCCATCATAAAAATGTATCTCTACAACATAACTGACAAAAAAATCTCTCAAAATAGCCATCATGAAGAGGTTCCTTCTTATAACAAGCCATCTATAGCTTTTGTCACAATTCATTCTGATGACAACTGGATATGAATGTAACGGAATGACTGAAATTCTGAATCCGTTGCATTGGAAAATACATAAATGGTGACTATGCGGGCATGTCATACACAGGAGTTCACTGGAAGCATGTGGGAAGTCAACTTTTGACCCCTGGAGAAGCATGCTGCAGGGAGAGAATGTCTGATATATGCAATGAGGCACAACTAATGTGGAGTAATGTATAGTGTGGTATATTGCAAAAATAAAAGTGTACATGATTTATTTTGAAGACCCATTTGCCTGAAAATTTTTGTGGGTATGTGTGTGTGCGCCGGTCAAGGACCTTCCCTCCGTAAGTACATGGGAGACTAATTAATGGGAGTTATTCATCAAAGTTGTGTGAATTTCAAACAATTATTTTACTTATTCATCAAAGATGTCACTATAATTGTCTCTATGCAAATATGCATATAATAATATAAGGAAGGACAATGCTTACCATTTTCTTGCATTTTGATGACAAGAGTTGTTCAAATTCACATTTGGCGCAATGACGTAAACTCAATTTGCCACAGCGCAGAATATAATATTCTTTGGTGCATATGCAGATGTGGAGAAGCAGCAAATATTGACCAGTTTGGCTATCTGCATGGCTATTCACTTTTACTAAATGAAAATGATCTTAATTATATGATTGTTTTCATTTTCCAAGACATCCAAAGCTATGCTTTTTTCATTTTTTTTTTTAAATTCATTTTAATTTCTGCTGTGGCTAAAAATAGTTGCTTCGTTCTGATTCTGTATGGCTTATTCCCTAAACAGAGGATTCCCATAGCGAAGACGTGACTGTGAAAGTAGCCGTCAGACAGTAGGAGCCATGCCATCAACCACCTATTTCGGCCCCTTTATCTGGCAAAGTAAAACCGTCAAATGCGGCACAATAGGCCGTGTCAAATTTACTACTGTGACAGAATCCGATGCTTGATGAATAGGCGAATGACCTGTGCAGGAGCATGTAAAATGGTGTGAAGTGCTCTGTAAGTCCATGACTGTACTAGTAAGCTGTCCATTTCATTTTGAAATCTCCACATTATGGGGGCTTATTCACTACAGTCCGAATTGTTGCGTATATGTGCGAATTCACCAGATAAAGACAGTCGCAATAGGCTGCTACTGTCACGTCTTTATAATCAGAATATTGATACAGTCGCGACTTCAGTATGGGAAAATTATCGCAATGTTAACTTCAAAAAATTGTTGCGACTTTACAATGGGAAAATTGTAGCAGATTTTCTATGGGAATCCACTGTTTGACAGTCGAATTCGCACCATAGTGAATAATCCCTGAGTTTGCTGAATATCTGAATATGGGAAAGTGGCGAATGAATATAAACTTGCATCTTTTGCACTACAATTCTGCATTTCATGAATAAGTCCCTTACTAGTGTACATTCCTTACTGAGAACCAACTTTTTAGATGCATGAAGTGGGAGGAGTGAATGTGCAGAAGTGGGAGGAGTCACATGACAGATAAAAGGCAAGAGAAAATTCTTAGGTTTTCTGACAGAAATACTGGCTTGCTGTGATTCTTGAAATCACTTCCACTAGTAAGCTTCAACATATCTGCTTGCCTAAAATAATATAGATCTCCTTTAATGGTGAAGCATGTGAACTGAATTAAAGCCTTCTCTACCTGTCTGAAGTAGCGTATTACCAATATACTCTAAGGGGTTATTCACTAAGGTGCGAATTTGACTGTTGAATTCACAAACAGCGGATTCCCATAGTAAATACGCTACAATTTCCCCATTGTAAAGTCGCAACAACTTTTTAATGTTAAGATTGCGACAATTTTCCCATAATAAGGTCGCGACTGCAACAATGTTCTCATTATAAAGATGCGACTGTGACAGTAACAGACTATTGTGACTGTCTTTATCTGGTCGAATTCACACCTATACGCAACAATTTGGGGGGGAATTCGAGTGCTCTCGCCGGGAGGGGAATCCCTTTAATGCACATGTTGATGTCCGCGTGCAGGACATCAGCATGCGCATTTCAGTTTTTCCGAAGTGAGGCGAACACTACGCACCTCACTTCGGAGCTTCATGAATTCCCCCCTTGGACTTTAATGAATAACCCCCAAATTTAAATGTTTGACATTCTGGTTTGGTTCATTATGCTTTATGTGGGATTCTGGGAACCATAATGTGACTTTTGTATAGATTTTGCTAAAATTTCTGAAAACTACTGCACTGTCCATTTAACAATTAAACATTGTTTTCTCAGGGTAGAAATAGCTATAGTATACTGTATACCTTTCTTCTTTTATTCATTTCATTTTTTTTTAAATGTAATGAAATATATGCTATTATTAGCTTGTGTTTTTCCTATAGGGCAGTAAGGTCAAGTAAAACATGGTTTGTGCATTAAGGCAATACTGTTCTGCTGTCCATTTAGGGATTCTGTACAAATGATTTAATCACTGTGCTGGCAGGGTACAGTATGTGACATATTTATTTTTAGACAATTTGGTTTTGTTACAATAAATATATATATATATAATAGCAGATAATCTAACAATTTGCTTTCAGATTGTTCTGAATTCAAATGCATTTCTAAGAATTTCAGATGAATCACTTTATTCTTTCTAATGCATTAAACCCTTATATTGAAGGTTAAATGTACCCTATTTCGAAGCATTTGCTCTGGAAACCTTATTAATCTATATATACAGTATAATTGTGTTATAATTATTATTGTAATTACAGATTTTGTACTGCTTATTCTGATAAAATAAAATGAAATACTGTATATAGATGTGACTACCTTCCACTGCCCAAATTATCAGAAAGGTTGGCAACCGGTTCAAGAAAGTTCTCTTTTTTAACATATATCCAGAGCAAAAAAGATGGAGATGTTAGTCCCCAGGTTCAAATTATACTCGTGTGAACAGCTGGGTTACTGTGCTACTGTATTGTACAGTATATACTGCTGACCAAAAGATCCTAGTGATAGGCTCTAGGTTCCACAGTGTGGGGTTTATTTGTAAGAATGAATTCTCATTATTTCGGGTCGCTAAACTCTGATAGTCATGAATTCTCTAATTCTTATTTACTAAATAGAAGATTCCCATAGTGAAGAAGCAAAAGGTATTATCTTACTGTAATTACTGTACTTACTGTATCACTGCCTGTTACAGTAACTGCAGTGCCTCTGACAGGAGAGCACTCCAAAGAGTGGTCAAAATGGTGCAAAAAGCAATCGGCGTCCATCTAACCTCCATCAAAGACATACACCGAAATCGCTGCCTGGCAAGAGCACACAATATCATTGCCGACCCATCTCACCCAAACCATGGACTGTATTCTCTACTGCCATCAGGGAGACGATACAGAAGCTGAAAGCTACTGTAGGACAAGTAGACTAAGGAAGAGTTTCTTTCCAGACTCTATAATCAGACTCAACCTCTGCTCCCTTAGCACCTGCTTCTCTTCCCACCCCCCTTACCACCATTACCACCATTACCACCATTACCACCATTACCACCACTTCATCACCAATATACTTGTACTAATTCCCCATATCTAAGCACCTTCTGACCAGCTGAATGTTATTACTACTATGTACATATGCATTTATATATTATTTATCTCCCTATTTATGAATCTACAACTGCTATTTATTCACTATTATTTATTGATATCTTCTTTAGTGACGCAAAAACAATTTCACTGATATGTATATTATGCAGTATCCAGTGACAATAAACCAACCTACTCTAATCTAAAGATGAGTCGTGTTATGCAGTTATATCTTGCAATTCCCAGAATCCTTTACAGGCACCTACCTAGTCATAGTACCAATGCTAGCCAGTGAATTCAATTAAGAGCCACTTTCTTAGCATGCATTTTTTTTATTCATTTGGCTGGATAATGCTGTGTGTAGACCTGAATTTTTTTTTTTTCAGCAAGTTAATGTTTATCTTGTTTAACACTTTGCTTGTACAAGTTACTTGAAATAGGAAAAAGGTCTTAAGTACGCTGTGGGGAACTGGTCAAATGATTGGGGAGCGGGTAGCATGATTTAGCCAGTGAAACCCCTAAGTGTAAGAGCAATTGCCCCTTTAACACCCAAGCAGACAGGCAGCAGTTTTCCTTTAAGTACAATTCTTGTAACATTTACAGCCTAATTCACCATTGTGTGAAGTGAGCTGCGAAGCCTTCGGCTCACTTCGCAAATGGTATTATGCGCCCGCTGATGTCCTGCACGCGGACATCAGCGAGCGCATTAAAGGGATTCCAGTCCTGGCGAGGAGACTCGAATGCTCTCGCCGAGACTGAAATTCCTTTAATGCGCTCGCTGATGTCCGTGTGCAGGACATCAGTGGGCGCATAACACCATGTGCCAAGTGAGCCGAAGGCTTCGCAGCTCACTTCGCACAATGGTGAATTAGGCTGTTAATGTTGATAAAAAGTCAGAACAAAATAAACCGTTGTTTTACTCACAACACCGGTACCAATGTTCTGGTCAACAACACCAGTACCAATGCTCAGGTCTCCTCTTAGCAGCGTCTGATACTGGAAACAGCAGTCTTTATCCAGCAGCAGCCTTTAGTCTCTCTCCACTTAACCACAGCAGCACAGCATAGGAACACAGGGAATAGGGTAGCCTAAGCCCTGACTTCAGGATCCTGTCTGAGAGCAGGACATCCACCTTACTCTCTGGGGGCTACCCCTTCACTTACTCCTGTTGCAACTTTGGGCTGTTGTTCTCCTAGCATCTACACTGGCACACACTACTGCACCCTATAACAGTAACTAACCCTACACTTATCTCTAAGCTAGGGACAGACTTCTTCCACAGGACTCCTTCCTGTAACATCCCCCTAGGGCCATCTACCCCAAGAATGTCTTCACTCTCTAAGGACCACAGTTATAGCAATAGCTCTGCAGGACAACCTTGCCCTAGGGCACACTTAGAGGTCTCCTACCCCCAGGTACCCTACACAGCATACATCAATCTCTCTCACTGGGTGGAACCTCCCCTCCAGCAAGCTGGGGAAGAGTGAACAAATGTTACTAAGAGGCAAATTCTCTATAAAGCCCGTATTAATGAAAAATTGGAGCAGGGTTGCAGGTGCAAAAAGGTGTAGCATTGCTACAATTTATTAAGTGTCAATTATGTGTTTCGGGCAGTGAAGGGGTCAATGCCCAAAAGATGTAATTGGCACTTCATAAATTGTAGCAATGCGAACACCTTTTTGCACCTGCAACCCTGCTCCAATTTTTCATTTATACATGGCTGTTCATTGTTACATGGCTGACAAGACACTGGACTCAGAGGTTGCTCTCACAGCTTTTCTTTTGTGTTGGTTAACAACTTAAATTTTGTTCTCTATAAAGTCCCTTAATTAGTAACTCACGCTCACCTGAGACACAGGTGAGATTTCTGGATTAACTCTTCCAGTACTGGCTGCTGCTTTCTCTATACTAAATGCTGCTCCGTATGCTGCACACAATACCATCCAGAAAAATAAATAATATACCACATAATACACATGACAACCACTTCACAATACACCATTTTACACAAAATCAATGACATTCTATCCCAGTCTGCTACACTGCTTATACTTTAAAATCATCTTGTCATTTCCATACCCAGTGCAGAGCGAGTGGTACTCTTCATGCACAGTGTATACCACTGATCACATGACTGTGTGTATGCCCAAAACAATCGCATCTGGTGGATGGAAGTATACTATAAAGGTATGGTGGGACGGTGCAAGATTACATCACATGACTGAACATAAAGTTCTAGATTTACTTTGATATTTTCTTTGATGATACAAGATAATACTATGACTACTGTACAAAAGGAGAGCGAGATATAGATACACACTCATGCACACACACACACACACACTCACACACGAACATTATGTTTTTTTTCCTTGATTCTCTCAAGCTTTTTTTTCTCTATCTGATTGCCTGAGGTTTAACTGTGGGAGATGTCAGGACTCCAGTAAGCTGATTATTTGCCTTATCTGAGGTTTGTAGATGCACTGCCACTTTTGTGTAATGATTTTGAAAGATGCCTTTGATTACAAAAGGAGGAGGAGGAGGGTTTGGATGAACAAGGAGTTAGGCTAGATTTAAAGGGAAAGTAAGGAATCAAAGCAATGAATGGGAATATTGTGTTAATTCACTTATTGAGAAACAATATTATTTTTTTTTTGTTTTTTGCTTACATTTTTAGACACTGTTATTGCCAGTAGTCTGCTTCTCCAAATTCCCTAATAGAGGAAATGCCTTCTCCCAACATAAATCCCAGCATTCCTTGCAAATATTCAATGATCTCAACCCAGCAGCAGATATATAGCTGGTTATGGTCATGAGGTCAGGGGATAAATGAAAATCTACAGGCCACTTTTGAACATCAGCATCTCTAACATAGTAACATAGTTTATAAGGCTGAAAAAAGACACAAGTCCATCCAGTTCAGCCTATTTTCCTGCAATGTTGATCCAGAGGAAGGCAAAAATCCCATGAGGCAAGATCCAATTATTCTCACATTAGGGAAAAAAATCCTTCCCAACTCCAAATATGGCAATCAGAATAATTCCCTG
>WMED01017818.1:0-12888 GCA_019650415.1 Pipa parva | reverse complement strand
ATTTACACCTGTTTTTCACCCAAAAGTCAAATGAAAAATGGGCGAAAAGGTCAAAAAGTATGTTTTCCCCATATTTAACCCAATATTCAGATGAAAATGGGCAAAAGAATCCTTTTTCAAACTTAGTAAATTTTGCCTAAGCATTAGGAGCTTGTACACATGGTTGAAAACATAATTTTAAAATGATGTCATGCTCACAGACTTTCTGTGAAATCATCTATTACTGTGTACCATTGTCTCAATGATATCAAACAGAGACTTCAAAGCACAGGACAATAACTAATATACTTTGCCCAACAATCAGACAATAATCACTAAAACCTTATCAGCCACAAAAAAAAGCCACAAAGCTGTGGAGTGAAGGTCACTATCGGATACACAACAGAGAATGAACATGTGCTATGTGGGGAGGGTAATATTTGTATGTATGTATATTTTTATTTATAAAGCGCTACAAGGTTACACAGCGCTGTACAATCCATCAATACAGTTATAATATAGACAATTGTAAAATTCATAACAAAGAACAAGTGAAGGAAAGTACAAGCATATAATCAAGAAAATACATCCCCCTAAGGATGGAGGCCCCTGTCCCATAGAGCTTACAATCTAAATAGGTGGATAACTTACATAAAGGTATAAAGTGCAGTAGAATAAAGGTTCAGTGCCAATTAAATACAAAAATAAATATAAAATATACATTTTGAATAAATAGTTGTCTATATTTTATACTTATGCATGAAAACCAGTGTTAGCGCTCCAAGAGGTAAAATTTTAATTTAGATTTGAAGATATTGATCGATTACTCTTGGCATAAGTAGAAGGTTATAGAATTCCAAAGAGAAGGGGCAGCAAGACAGAAGAGTTTAAGATGAAAACGGGCTGTCTTGTTGAGGGGTTCCTGAAGAAGTTGCCTTGTGAAGAGTGGAGTTGACGGCTAGGCGCATACAAGGGAAGATATGAAGGGAGGGGCAACAGAGTGAAGCGATTTAAATGTCAAAGTGTAGGACACAGTAAATAATATGTTTATTAACTGTGAGTCAAGGAATAGACAGGAGTTGTGAGGGTGACTTCTTGGGAGAGAGGGAGAATATTCTAGCAGCAGAATTTCGAATAGACTGGATCGGGGTAAGATGGGAAACTGGAAGGCCAGTTAGAAGAGCATTGCAATAGTCCAATTGGGGTGAAATTTATTAAACTCGAAAAAGATTTTTTGAGTTTAATCGGGAGAATGATTTGAAGTTTCTCCCGGTAAGTATCGCAAGATTTGCATCGATTTGCAAGCTACCTTTCCATGGATATATTTAATTTAAAAAGTTTGTCACGGTAAGTATCGCACAAGTCAAATCTTGCGATACTTACCGGGAGAAACTTCAAATCATTCTCCCGAGTTATTAAACTTGGAAAAGTGCAAACGGCTTTTGCAAGTTAAATAAATTTCGTCCTTGCAAGTGTGATAAGAAGAGGGCACACATGAGGGTGTTAGCAGCACAGAAATGGATGGAATGATGGCAACATTACAAAGGAAAAAGTGACAGTTTTTAGCAGTGGTAGCAATTTACTTAGAGAAGGAAAGTGCAGAGTCAAAAGTCACCCCAAGACAACTTGCAGAAATAACAGGGTTAATGATCACATCATCAACTGAAATGGAAAAGGAGGGAGCAGGACCAGGTTTAGGTGGGAAAATAATCAGTTCAGTTTTATCTAGATTTAGTTTGAGATGGCACTAGGCCATTCAGGTGGTATTTAAGACCAAAGAAACTGATGACATCACCCAGGGAAAGTGCGTAAACGAAGAATGGGAGGGAATCAAGTTCAGAGCCTTGAGGAGTCCCCATACGAAGTGGATTAGGAGAGGAAGCGTCATTAGCATGGAAGACAAAGAAGGAGTGGTCATAAAAGTAGGAGGTCGTCAGCCAAGATCCAGTTTGATTATGGACACCAAGTGCATGGAGAATCTGAGCAAGTAGGGAGTGATCAACAGTATCAAATGCAGAGGATAGGTTCAGGAGGGTAAGAATAGAAAAATGTCCCTTGTCTTTGGCAATCTGGAGATCATTTGCAAGTTTGCACAGAGCTGTCTTTGTAGAGTGCCCTGGCCAAAAACCAGATTGCAAAGTGTCCAGGAGATGATGGGCATGCAAATAGTTAGTAAGGTGGGTGCAGACCAGACATTCCAGAAGTTTAGGAGCTAAAGGCATTAGAGAGATAGGGCAGTAGTTGGAGAGGCATTAAGGGACCAGTGTAGCTTTTTTAGGATGGGTTTGATGCAGGCATGTTTGAATAAGGAAGGAAATATACCAGAGGACAGGGATCTTTACTAAGTAACCAGCCTTTAATATAATATACATATAAATGTGTAAAATACAGTAAGTGAACATACAAATGTGCTTGACCTCCTTGAAAAGGATAGCACATTTATTGTGGTTGATACTTCATAAATTAGGGCTGAGTTCCTTCTGTCCTTGGAACAAACAGATTTCACACTTCTTTTGCTTGTTTAAGGAATTTGTCAGATCTAACTATGACATGTGCAACTGAAAAACCAATAACTCTTAAGTGTTCTCTTCAAGATTAGTGGCATCTTTTGCAGTTGGCTATTTACTGCTTACAAAATTGTTTAGCAGATTCAGTATATTATAATTTTAAGTCCTACTCAGTAGAGGTGGTCTTATTTTTTTCATTCTCATTACTGCATACAAGATAAGCCCTAAAATAATAAGATTAGATGCCCATGCTGGAGGTTTTCTGTAAGTAGCATCCTTGGTATTAGGTCATCTCCTATCCAGATTTTTTTCCAACTTGGGGGGTAATTCAGGAAAGAGCGAAGTTACCTTGTGATGCTTCTCATCAGTTCGCAGAGATGGGTACGCGGTCCCTGGTCTACTGCAAGCGGAGATCAGCGAACGCTTTAAAGGTACTTCGGCGAGGCAAGGCAACTCGAGTGGTCGCGAGGTGAGCCAAAGTACCTTTAATGTGTTCTTTGATCTCTGTGTGCAGGAGACCAGGGGGCGCATACCCGTCTCATCGAACTGATGAGAAGGATCGCAAGGTAATTTTGCTCTTTCCTGAATTACCCCCTTGGACTTAGTAAAGTTTTAGTTTCTAGAAACTATATTAAATTTACTTGCTGACCAATTGTCTGGCACTGAACTGATTTGTGGTACAAGTGCAGTAAATATGACTGAGGCATATTGTTCGCTACTCTTCAGCCATATCAAAGGCCTCTTACTACTAACTCTAGTTTCTTGCCACAGATGGATCCACTAAAGCCCTTTTTGTCTCTTGCTAATTTGCCTTTCTCCCTCCACCGCCATCTGAGTGAAGGTTTGCTGTTTGCCAAGGAGTACGTAATAACAAAATACCAAGAACTCAGAAGAAAATAACAGGAAAATTTAAACAAACAATTAACAATCTATGTTAGAAATGCCTGTTTTATTCTAAATCGATGGAAAAACAATGAAAAAAATAGTTTTTGCTTATAGTCTCTCTGTATCAGATTTCCTTAATAAGCAATTAGGTGAGGAGTGATTAGTTGGCTGTGTTTAAAATGGTCTAAATTAGGAAGAAATTCTTTTGGATATTGGTGGAATATTAATGAATTAGTGATTGATCCTGTTGAAAATCAAGTTGGGGCCAGAAGGTATTTCTAATCCATCCTCAAAGTTTGAACTGACATCTGATCTTCTAGGGGGCGATTGTTGCCTTTCTGTGATCTGTAGAGAAAATGGGATTTTTTTTAAACTTCTAAGCTTTGTTCAGCTTTACTTAATACATGTAAATGCAATTTATGCAAAATGAAGACAAACAATACTTTACTAAGATTTATAATAGGTCAATGCTGCAAAAATACCTTTATATTCAGAAGTACAGATGCCTCTTTCTCAGGAGAATCATTAACCACATTTTATATGAAACAAATGAACAATGAATCACTCATCACCACCTTCTGCATGTAAGGAACGTTAGGAATCTATAAAATATATAATAAAAACAATTTATGATATAGCTTATTGTATTGCTATTCAACCAGGATAATGCTGAATGCAAAAGAGGACTTCCAAATCATACTTAGTGGCATCCCAGCCAACTCATTATTATTGTGGATAGATCATACATAGACCTGAGATCTATCTTGATTACACTGGCCTTATCTTCTCAGGAAGTAGAGTAAATTGTTGAAAGATCCTGAAAGCAAGTTTGTTTTAATCATTTATCTTGCTCCATATATCACTATGGTCACATTGCACAGAATGCCCTTTGACATTAAAACTAGGTTCACACTAGCATATTATGCGCAGCGCATAATACACTAGTCTGAAAAAAAAATACTGCTCAATGAAAGCCGATAGTACTTCCTAGTTCTGGTGTATGATGCTGGTTCCGGAACGCTGTGTGCCGCATTTTGGCCAGTGTATGATACCCCGTGCACAAAATGTGACTACATAGGAAGTGCTGTGAATGCCGAGGGAGCGTTCACACTGTTGCTGGTAAGTACAATAGAAAAATATGGCACACTGGCGTATTATGCACTGTGAATAATACGCTAGTGTGAACCTAGCCTTAACTGTAGTTGAACAATTAGCCCATGTAGTGATGTACTTAGAGAAAGATTCATTAATTTGTCTGGGCATATATATTCTATATCTAACATAGATAACATATCATTTCATAAAGAAAAAGCCTTAAAAGGGAAGTGCCCAGACAGCATTTCAAGTGTACAAGTGTACCAGGATGTGAATTTAAAGATTCTCTTAAGTTGTTTTTTCATATCTGATGGAATAGACTTGATATAATTTAGCCCAAGTACAATTTACCTGCATTTTATAAAGTTTAACCTCTAACCAGTTCATTTGAAACAAAAATGAAAAACAAAAAAGGGGTCAACCATTGTGGAGAAGACAGGTGTTAAGGCTAACTGAAGGGCGCAGACTGCTCGTATATGTTTTTTTTAAGCCTACTTGCTCAGGAATACTGATATCATGAAGGATATTGTGGAGACAATTTGCTAATGATTTAGTGGAAATATTTTCATCTTTATTAAGAAGGGAGATGAGGGTGGAAGGAAGCTACTTCTGTTTAAGAACTGCAATTTTTAATGACTAATTAAAAATTAACTAAATAATTAACTAAAATTTAGTGACTAATTTTAGTGTCAAGGAACCCGTGCCACATATATGTATGTATAATTTTATTTATAAAGTGCCACAAAGTTGCACAGCGCTGTACAATTCACATGCTACCCTCCTCCATTACACAAATAAATATAGTGGTAAGATGTGAAACTAGAATACTATTCAGAGTAAGCCCATTTGGCCTACTTTTTTATTGGTGGAAAAGCTTTTAACAGCCCAGTTCCTCCTCAATTATTGGAGAATTGAGAAGATCTGATTGGGAGGGGAATAGAAGGTGTAGCTCCTACTATCAGGGTGTAGATGATCCCAGCAGTCCTGAAAATTTAAATGAGCTGCAAAACCAAAATATGTTAATAGTTTAGTCTGGTGGACCAACTGGAGGGCCGGCCTGGTTTATCAAATAAATGATCCCAGATCTAATTCAAATCATCTGCCACTACATGGTTGGAAGGCCTTAACATAACTTGGGAGATCTGTAAAAAACATACAGTGCTAGCTTCATTCGGTACATAAATGTTAAGTAGTGTAAATACAACAATATCAATTGAAATATCCAAAAGAAGACACATAAGAGCTAAAATAAAAGGGAAATATTAAATAAGGTAGCCACTCCTCTACATTTATAGCTGTGTGGATTCGGCTATCCATTGTCCATTATCCATTTATCCCATAGGGAATTAGAGATTCTGGGGGTTATTGACTAAAGTGAGAATTTGACGGGTAAAGTGAATTCTAATCACTTCTGCTGGCTACTCCCTGATTCGCATCAGAATTCTCATAGTAAAGTTATGACTGCGTCAGTAGCAACTATTGCGTAGTGTGCGACCGTCATTAGCTGACAAATTCGCCACATCGCAGAGTTTGCAGAATTCCCGAATATTAGCGATGAATTCAAACCTTTACGATACAATTCGGACTTTAGTCAATAACCCCCTGAATGTCGTGGGAGCTAAATTGCTTCATCCATTTGTTTAACAACATAAAGAATATAATCCCTATTTATAATAGGATTAGGAATGAACTGATTCATGTGAAACCTGTGTAGATTAAGGACTAATTAGGATAATGTTTAGGAGTATAGTAAAATACTATACAATAGCTTGTTTGTGTGGAGGGCGATTAGACTTCACATTCACTGAAAGTAGAAACAGTGAATGTTTAGTTCAGTTTAGTTCGTCAGATGACAACTTCTCAGATAAGCAGAATGTTGTAATCACTTGCAAAAGTAAAAGTCCCAGTTTTATTGCAATTACAGTAAAACGTACTGATAACCTTTACTGGACATATACACATCAGTGTGACTAGTATTTAAATGGAAATGCTAAGAAGAGCCTTGATGTCTAAATAAGCAACTGCCAATGTGTTTTTTCATGCTGACACATAGGAGATAGGAATTGCCAGTTATTTCCCTTTTTTGGAAAATTATGATAAACTATTTGCAATTAGGTGAAACAAGGAAAGTGGGAAGGTTTTTTTTTCCTGTAGAAGGATGAGCACTGCATGAGAACAGAGTGATTATTTGTGTCTGTTTATCTTGGACTAGAATTCCGTTTACAGTTGGGTAATTATATCTGTAATCTGCCTCCACATTCAACTTCGGCACATTTGTATTATGTTTTGTTAGGACAATTACACTACACCCATTAATCATGAGGGTGGAAGATATTTTGTGGATGAGAAAAGGCAACATTTGTCTGCTAAAAACTTGTCCAGGAATCCTCTCATTGATGAATAAAATGGCTATCTTGTACACGTATGCCTCAAACAACAATATGAATTATTACTTATTAGTTGTAGCCCACTATTTGAAAAGGAAAAAAAGGGTTTAGCTCATCTCCTATTTTCCTTTGATGTCAGAATAGTATTAGGCAATGGCACAACTAGAAGCTTGTGGGGCCCAGTGCAAGATGTAATTCACCATTGTGCGAAGTGAGCTCCGAATCCTTCACCTCACTTCGCACATGGTGTTATGCGCTCGCTGATGGACTGCACGCGGACAACAGCTTACGCTTTAAAGGGATTCCAGTCTCTGCGAGACCACTCGAGTCGCCTCGCCGAGACTGGAATCCCTTTAAAGCGTTCGCTGATGTCCGCGTGCAGGACATCAGCGAGTGCATAACACCATGTGCGAAGTGAGCCGAAGGATGCGGGCCTCACTTCACACTATGGTGAATTACCTTCTTAGTACTGGGTCATTTCGCTTTCCTGACCAAACAATTACAGATGGAGCCCAGTCTCGGCACTTGTCAGGTAACATCAGTGTAAAACAAAAGCCAGCCAGCACAACTGGGTTATTTTAGCAGAATGATCCCATTCAACATTGCAAGGGCAATATGTTTATTGAGCTATCTGGGTTCTATATTACTCTTTTTTTTTTTTTTTTGCCAAGACATCAATGCCCCTAATTTAAAGACCAGTAACACAAAAAAAATGAAGTTAAATTCATGATTTTTATTGCTCTCTGTATGTTTTACCTTTAAAGATGGCAGCTATGTTGTTAAACAGACCTTACCCAGTACCATTGATTTCTATAGTGCATTAAATAGTATATATTCAGGAAGCGTGCCAAAAAGTCCAATTTTAAAGCTTAAATAGCTAAATATAATTGATTTCTGTCTGTTTTACCTTTTACAGATGGAAGCTATGTTGTTTAACAGACCTCACCCAGTCCCATTATGTTCGGAAGTTGAAATTATGGACTTACATTTTTTTAGGCTAGGTTCACACTAGCGTATTATGCACAGTGCATAATGTGCTAGTGTGAAAAAAAAAAATTACGGCGAACATATTTTTCTATTGTACTTACCAGCGACAGTGTGAATGCTCCCTCGGCGTTCACAGCATTTCCTATGTGGTCACATATTAAGAGAAGCGTATCATACACCAGGCAAAATGCTACGCACAGCGTTCCGGACCTATCATACGCTAGCGTGTCTGGAACTAGGTGAGTACTATCGGCTTTCCTTGACCTGTATTTGTCATAATACGCTAGTGTGAACCTAGCCTTAAAGAACAAAATTACAAGCTAGCCTCACTGCAGTGACCAAGGTTCTTCTATAGTTTCTAAGCTTTGCAAATGGAAATGATTCCAGTCTAACAAACAGGCTTATTTGGAGTATAGTATCAACAAATATAGATATAAATGAGTGAGTAAAAATATGTTATCTGATGAAACTGTTGTGCTAACTGATGAAACAATATTCACTTATCTGATGCTGTACTGGTTAACTGAACAAATAAATCACTGTAAGAACAAAGGTACAAGTAACTTAGATTGTGTGGTAGTAATTAGAACAGGTTTACAATCCAATCATTCATGGTTCAGGTCTGATGTCACAAGTTAGCAAAACAGGTAGCAGAGGCTCCTCCACACAGTGGTGCAATTTGCCCAGTCTAGCACTTTTCCATTCTTGAGGAGGTTATCTTGTACCCTCTGTTAATACATGATTATGACTAAATATGACCATGTAGTAAATTACTATAACATATATTCAAATTCCATAGGGTGCTATGCCAAGTCCAAACTTTCCAACCTTGGTTTATTCCAGTTTCTGGCCACTGCCATGTCTAAAAAGATGCTCTGACTCCAGTTCCTCCAAGCTCTAAACAACAGCTCTAAAAACATGTGAACACTCAATAAAAGTCTGTAGAAAAGTTATTCTAAACCCATAACCCTGCAATGCACATCAACACAGATAGGTTGTGCTGATCAGGCCTTCCTAGTACACCCACTGTTTACTATGTTGCTTTAGATAATATATATACAGGAAGTGTAAAGCTCAATAGCTAACTATCATACTTTCTAGACCAAATTCAGCACAAACTGAATATACAATAACTATAAATGCATTTGAAGTATTTTCATTTTGGTGTTACTATCTCTTTAACACTATTTTGTTACTCTCGCTATCTCTATTTAGTGCCTGCATGTGAGATTACTTGCTGACCTTGTAATGCTAGGTTCAAACTAGCGTATTATGCGCTAGTGTGAAAAAAGAAAAAAAAAACGCTCTGGTGTGTTTTTCTATTGTACTTGCTCACGACAGTGTGAATGTTCCCTCTGCGTTCACGGCTCCTCCTATCTGGCCGCATTTTGTGCGCGGCATGCATTCCAGATGCACTGTATGCGTGTCATATGCTAATGTATCCTGGAACAAGGTAAGTACCACAGGGATTCACACAGCCATATTTTTTTTTTTCACACAAGCATATTATGCACTGCACATAATACGCTAGTGTGAACCTAGCCTTATAGTGCAGTTTTTGTTTATTTTTTGATGAAAGATAATAATTTATTCTGTTCATTGAAGCAACTCGGATATATTACTCCCCCTCCAAGTTTTGTATGCACACACTGTAGTTTGGCAACTAGTAGATGGCTATGTCAGTCCCTGGAATAGAATGGCTGTGTTATATCCACTTGCGTGAACATACGCTAGCTTTAGTACTGTTTAAAGATAAATATAAAGGAGGTGTACCCATCATGTTAATTTCATTGCACCTTGAAGGAGCTTTGGAGGCATCTAATAATGAAAATACCATCATAATTTTACTTGATGTTACTAGAGAAACACTCTGCTTCATGATCAAAAATCTGTGATGAAATATTCAGGTGCTTATTAATGGTGTCCAACCTGTGCCCATAGACTCTTCTTTAAAGTAAACTTCCAGTATTGGGAATTTTCACTTACTTTATATTCTTTATATTTCTATAACAAGTAGAGAGCAACATATCTATGTATGCATAATTCAAGTACAAACCCTGCTTTATTAGCAAATCCACGGGAATTATTAATATACTGAAGGCATGAGACATTAAACGTACAACTGTTCATTTGTGGATGAAAGTCTCTTCTAACAAAGGGGTTTTTGCTTTATGTCAATATTGGGATATGGAAGAATTTGACATGCTACCCAACCCTCACTCTGTATATTAAACAATGATGGCAGGGATTACATTTGTCTTGATGTTGTTAGTGCACTTAGTAATCATTCACCTGATTTGTTTGCTTTAGCAAATCTTTATTAAATTGTTTGAAATTGTTATTTCTGTGCTACTACACCTGCATCTTTATACCTGACCAGGTTAATCACTATTCATACATGAATCCCTTTTAATCTAGTACAGGTGCATTGCAATTGTACTCCTACATTTGGCACTCACATGAGTCTGACCTCAGAATTCATTGCATTACTGCAAAACTATGCTATGAGATGGTACCAATACAGAGTCTCATTATTGATAGGGATCTCTACAGTGATGTAATAAAACATATATACAGCAACACAGCCAATCAAAATTGAGGACAGAATGACAGTGCTTTTAGACACATCAGATATTAGGCACAAAACACACATGGGAGAAATGTATCAAATAGCATTAATGTAAAGGTAAATACAGTATAAACTGATTAGTGTTCAAAATCAAGAGTGACTGATGTATGAAATCTACAACAGTTTTAAGATCTGATTTAAGAGGTATGATTGATGTCTGTTTTATCCCAGGTGTTAGAGACAGTTCTAATATTTTATTTAAAGAAGCTTAGCTAATTCTATTTAAAGAGGCAGTTCCGATTTTGTATAAGAAAGGTTAGTTATTCTGTTTTCTTTCCTTTTTTTAACTCTAATGACAGGTTCGTATAAAAAATATTAGAAATCCAAATTTATTATTTTTTTTACACAAAAAATGGGCAGTTTTTAAACAAAAGTCAGAGTTATCAGGTGTAAATTGAATTAGCACTTATAATTTTAGAATGGAAACCTATCCAGGTCTATTACAAAGATGGGTAAAATGACACTAGTCTATTCTTATTAAAGGCAACATAAGACAGAAGACCCTCCTTTAGACATAATGTGGGGTGTTTTACCTGGAGGCTTATCAGCACAGTGCAAATGTATACTACCAGTAGAGTGCCATGAACAAAAGTATATGAAATAAAACATAGTTATCAAAAATAAACCATTTTTAATCCCTAAGGTCACCTGACTTTTTAGGAAAATAAACCTCTGTTAAATAGCACTCCCTAAGGGATACCTACAAAAGGAAAGCGACCTTCCCCTAGGCTCTTATACAATCTGACAAGCATTTCAGCAATGTTCTACTGGGCATCTCTGATAAATTCCTTAGGATTATTGTGCAATATAATTCTCTGCAATGTGAGGCATCCGCACACTCTATTGAGGATGAGCCATGGTTGCTGAAATCATTTAAATTATCAGTATAATGAAGAGGCTACACCACAAAAATTCCAGTTAGTCATATGCTAAAAGTGTTGCGTTTAGGGAAGAGTTTAGGGTTCTGTGCAAATTTTTGTGGTTTGTTGTTCATGCTTCAGCTCTACAACATGGTAGTGGTTTTTCCGACAAACTGGCTTACAAGAGTTTAGTAACTAATGGAAATGCAGGAAATTATTACACGGCCTTAAAAGATCATTTAGAACATGTCCTTTTACTTACCGGCTACAGAAAACTGAGTGGAAAATGGCAGCTGCAGTGCTGCTGGAGGGTGAATTTGCACTGCTACGCACTGTATTATTAACACTGAGTCCAGTTTTGCATCAGTTTGCATGTATCTTCTTATTTGTGCCAAAATAGTTGTACCAGTAGGTGGGCAGAAAAGACCACATCCAATCAAATGGCGAATATCTGTGGTTACTCTCAGGTTTCTGAGGATTACTTGTGTTCCACAGTAAGACTGCACTCTATAAAATGAACCAGTTATTGCCTTTTCTTTAGCAGCTGTGTACTAAAGAATGGGTTTCTTTTGTAAATATGATTGTTTGGATAGCTTCTGCCTGCCTGCTCTGGCTTATTCTCAGTGTAGTATAATTTAGTGGTCAAATTCCTACGAGGGCTGGTAAGTTGTAAAACAATTGTACTGCTTTAACAGTGGCCTCCTTAGAGCACAATCTAGAACTGGTAACTATACCAAAAAGACAAAGGCTCTCCCCAATTATTGTGCACTCAAACCAAATATTTATTTTAATTAACATGGCAAACCAACCATATAAATGTGAAAAAAAATTTGTATATTCACATAAATGTAATGCCAGTAATAAACAGACACAGATTAAAATAATTTAAAAACATCTAAAATATTAGCCCAAATAGCAGCGACTAACATGTCAATTGTGCAATAATGAAAGGCAAATGCCCACACCTAGTTCAGAAGTCCCACTAGTTGGGACGAAACGTGTCCGGCGTTTCAGTAGCAGCACTAACTGTCCATTTTTTCTGTTTACCGTGGATTACCAGACCGCATTGTTTGCACTACTTAGTTGACTGGACGGATTGGACACAGAATATCGGTAACAGTAAACTGGGGCTGTGTTAATTAATGCCTAGTTTAATACACTGGTTATTGCTGTTGAGACATTATAATATACTTCTGAACTAGGTGTGGGCATTTGCCTTTCATTATTGCACAATTGACATGTTGGTCGCTGCTATTTGGGCTAATATTTTAGATGTTTTTAAATTATTTTAATCTGTGTCTGTTTATTACTGGCATTACATTTATGTGAATATACAAAAATTTTTTCACATTTATATGGTTGGTTTGCCGTGTTAATTAAAATAAATATTTGGTTTGAGTGCACAATAATTTGGGAGAGCCTTTGTCTTTTTTGGTACAATTTAAATGTTTCTCTCCTTTGTTGCACCTCCTACATTATGTAGGAGTAAATTTCTGTTATAGTTATTTACTAAAAGAGTGCTCACTGTTTCTCTTTTGAGATTTTCTTGTTGTAGAACT
>WMED01017817.1:0-10855 GCA_019650415.1 Pipa parva | reverse complement strand
CCCCCCCCCCTTGGCGCTCAGGCGCCCTCAAAGAGATGTCGCCCACACCACCCATAGCTAAAATTGGTCCTGGGTAACCTTATATTGCAGCTTCCAGAAGATGTAGAGTTAACAGAAGATATACACTTTACATATATCAAACAACCCAACAAAAATCTACTGCTCCCCCTGTAAAATTAAGTTGTAGAAGGATGGGTTGATCAGGAGCCAAGGATGTTGGAGGGGTGGGAGGTGATTCAACAACCATTTCTCTTGGTGACATTTACTGACTAATTGGCTCTGGATGGAGTGCCCACTTGACTGGAAGAAATCATGTCCTGTTGTTTAATTATAAAAAGGTTTGTTGCATTGTTTATTGAACATATAACAATATCTAAGTTAAGGACACTGTAAATGGTTTTGTTTTGTTTAGCTGGAGCTAATGCATTCTTTGTTGTGTTAAAACATTACAAGATGGAATTCTATTATTCAGGTGGGGCTTTTATTGCCTGGATAATGCAGATCTCCATTCCGCTAATGTTGTTTCTCTCATTTCATTAACATAGACCTCTTTCCATCTCACATCTGAAATTACATTGTAAATAACGTTACCAGAAGGCTTTACAAAAACTGCCTTCAGCTACAAACACAGCAAAACGTATAAGATTGTAAATTTTCCTGGTGGATTAATAGAACACCAGTAAAAGAGGAGTTGTCATGTACATTTCAGGCTAATGATTAAACCACTTGAATCAATGAGGCTTTAGGCATAAGGGATCTCATACATAAGTAACCATACTGTGCACCAGTAATTTCCTACGAGTTTTTATAGGTCACATGATCACCAGTTGCCATCTTTGCTTTCTCAAATGCATAATGGATGTGCACATTTCAGCAGAAAATGCTTTATGGCATAGCAGGTTTATGCAGAGTGTGTGAAGTCAACAGGCTGTATTTTGGAGCTTTATATGAAATTCTCCATGATGAATTGTTAAATAAAGATAACACTTCCCTTTTCCCTTTAAAGACTCAGACTGGGCAAAATGTAATGAAATTGAAAATCGCATTATTGAACGATTTTTACCAATATCGCGATATCGATATTGCCAATATCACAATATCAGAAGTTTATCGATCTAGCGATATCGCCAATATCGATATCGTGATATTGAAATTAAAATGAAATTTGAATTTTTCGATAGAAAAAAATCCATAATATTGCTGGAAAATTCCATATCGCATTATCGATATTGGCCAAATTGTGATATCGGTAATATCAATATCATGATATCGCTAAAACAAAATTTGATATCGCGATACCAGCAATTTCGATATCGCAAATTTAGATTTTATTTAAATTTCACCCTCAGAGGGGGGATATTTATAAAAGTCGTTTGGTCCTTTTCACCGCTATTTTATCCGTTTCTACGTGTTATCGAAATGTTTTTCCTTTCGCCACATTTTCAATTTCCCTCAATTTATGTGGTGCCAAATAAAATGTATCAATATATTTTTTTTTTAAATCAACATCAATAAATATCGGTTTTAATACATCTCACATTACTTTTGGTGGAGCTCCTTTTTTCAATCAATATGGCTGATCCTTTCGACGGAGACATAGAAAAATGTTCAAAACCATCTCCATAGGGGAATAATGGGTTTTTTGCCAATCTCAATCAGGCAAACACTTTCTCTCAAATAAAAAGGTCTTAATAAATATGTAAATATAAAGTAAATATATTTATTATAAATAAATAAATAAGGTCTTTAATAAATGTGATATATACATACAGTACAGTGGTACCTCGAGATACGAACTGCTCAACATACCAATTTCTTGAGATATGAGTTGCGACTCGGACCAATTTCTTGTTTGAGATACGAGCTGAAATTTTAGATGCGGGCCAATGGGGCCGGAACAGATTCATTCCATTGGCGTTATTTTAAATGGGGATAATTGGTTTGAGATAATAGTTGTCTTGAGATACGAGCTCGGTCACAGAACGAATTAAACTCATTAGCTCAAGGTACCACTGTATATGGTGATGGTATATCAATATCAGCCCACAAGGAGAAAACGTTCTGCACTTTTATAAATATCCCCCTAAAATTTATTGTCAGTTACTTTCTTCATAATATTGCCTCTTGATTTCTCTGACTGCTTAATCATCCAATCGGCTGAACTGATTACATTACAAACTATAATATCTAGCGCATTTCAGTGTTTTCACAAATAGAGGTTACCATTGAGCGTTACAAACTTCCTGAAAAACAAAATTAAAATGGTTCTTCTAAACCAGGAGTGAGCAACCTATGGCTCTTGAGCCAGATGTGGCTCTTTTGATGGCTGCATGTGGCTCTTTGACTGTAAAGATCAGTGCTCACATGCAAGCACCGCTCGTCACAGTCTACCTGCTAATAGCCGGCAAGCGCTGTAGAGACAAAGCTCTCTCAGTGCTTCTGGGTTGCTAGCCAATCCGGAGCCACTGACGTCACCTCGCTTCCAGGTTGCTAGCCAATCTGACGTCAGTGATGTCGCATATGACGTCAGAGGCTCCAGATTCAAAATGGCTGAGAGAGCCGCACGTATATGGCTCTCTCAGCCCAAAAGGTCGCCGACCCCTGTTCTAAACCATTCCTGAACAGGTGTTGACTGGCATTTTACTAAAAACTCTTGTTCCAATATCCACATCATTTGTTTAGCCACGATTCCTTTCATATAACATATCAGAAAAAGCTGGGAACTCAGTGAGACAAAGATCAATACAAATCTGTCTGTCGGTTGGACATCACAGCAACAGATGCGATGCTGACTCTCTTTTTCAGCCATGAATGAAGCAGTTTAAATGGGTGATTTGTATTACATTACATGAAAAGGAAGAAATTACATGAGCATATCTATTTTTCATGATCCTCACCAAAAAAAAAAGATTGAAGTCACTGTCAGGGTGATATGCGATCGGAAATGGATAAAACATTGATGGTGAATAATTAATATTTCAGGAAGGGGTCGCATGCTTTGCTCGTTACCCTCATTTAATCTGGATCCAGCACTGAATAACCTTGCAGGGGAATAAAGGGCTTAAGAAATATTAGCCAAGTTCATTCATACCAAAGAGGTGACTTTTATCTCTTGCAGTGATACAGTATCGCCTACAGTTCTGACCCTTATTAACCACCGGCAGAAATTGTCATAGAGAAGGGAGAGAAATAAATGATTTACCTTCAGAATATTTATTGCAATATAAATGTATCTAAATAAATGAGTATTGCAGTACTTGGTAATAGATTTTTTATTGGACTAACAGTCAGTTTATATAAACAAGCTTTCGAGAGGTCGTCTTCCCTTTATCAAGTCAACCAGCAATACTCAGTTTAGCTAGGGCGAAATTTATTAAACTTGGAAAAGCCGTTTTCACTTTTCCGAGTTTAATAACTCGGGAGAATGCTTTGAAGTTTCTCCCTGTAAGTATTGCGAGATTTACCTCGTGCGATACTTCCCGTGACAAACTTTTTAAATTAAATATATCCATGGAAAGGTAGGTATACTGTATGGTTACCCTATCCATAGATATATTTAATTTTTAAAAAGTTTCTCACGGCAAGTATCGCACGAGTCAAATCTCGCAAAACTTACCGGGAGAAACTTCAAAGCCTTCTCCCAATTAAACTCGGAAAAGCCCTACGGGCGAAATTTATTAAAAGCGATAGTATCGATATCGCAATATTGGAATTTTACCAATATCGCGATATCGATACTACCGATATCGCAAAATCGAATTTCGGCCGAACCATTGATTTCAATGGCAGAACAGCTGAAATATCGCTATCGGTAAAATTCTGATATTGCAATATCGATATTGGTAAAATTCTGATATCGGTAATTTACAGATTTTAATAAACTTCGCCCCATAGGAATTGAGTTGCAAAGCCATAAAACAGGCGAAAGGACATTCTTCTAAAATTAACAAACTATTGGAGCAATCGTAAATACTACCAGGGGTAGGTTAGAGCTGACAAGGGGTAGAGGGGTGGGGGCTGCACAGTGCCAATGAGTCATTAAAGTGATGGGAAATTCTCAGAGATCCACCTGTGCTATTGTGTGGAAATTAGTAAAATGCTAATTTATGCAAAAGTTCCAACTTGTTCGGTTGGTATCTATACCTGAAGTAAACATTGCATGGACGATAACTCTTAAGTCCTTAATATCAGAGCTGATTTGCTGACCACAAAGACAAAATGGTTCCAGAGCACAAACATGCAAAATAAAAATGGCGCCCCTAAGTACAGTACATCACCCCCAGATCCATTCACCCTGCTTCCAAAGCCCTCATAACAGTCATACCAAAAGCTCTTTGGTAGGTTCTTGATACTGACCCTTAAAAAACCTTAGTGGAAAGAAAGCCATTACACTTCCAGTAAAAACAATAACAATTTGTTTGTTTGTTTCTCGTACAATTCATTATAGTCTTGATTATTGTTCCATTATATATATTTGCTCTTTTTCCTGTTGTCTTAGATTATACGTGTCTTCCTTTTCCTTTCCGTTTAATAAATTATGTTGAAAAATGAGTTACATTCTACAAAGAATTGTTGTAAAAAAACATACCGAATAGTTCTTTCTGTTAACAATCACTAAATCCATGGTGTATTGCCAGCATATGCCTAGGTTTTATTCGGGTGAATTGTTTGCCAGATTAAGTCATTCTTTTCCCTATATCATCTGTTGAGGTAATCCTTGGTATTAAGTAAACTGTCAGCTTCAACTTGTACTACATTTATTGCCCATTAATAATTAACTATTAGTATACTCTGTGGATCATAAATTATTTACATGACATATTAAATGGCAAATGGAAACTTTGTGGCTCTTCTTTTGAAAATGACACATTTAAAGGGCTTGTACTGTAATCCCTTGGGCTGTGGCGGCAACTCAGTGTGTAGGTTGTCAGTAGTAGGAGGTTGAGCGTTCCTTGCAGTTTCCATCCAATGTGACGTATGTCATTTAAGTCATCTAACATTAGCCTTGGACCTTGAAAAAGGTATATATACAAATATTGAAGAGTATAAGTATTTATAAATAAAAAAAGATGAGTATTGCAATATCAAGCGATGCTGTTCTATTGGACAAACAATTCATTCATTAAGGAATGAATTCTGAGTTACAGAATGATGTAAACAGGCACAAACATATTCTGCAAAAATAAACAAACCAATGAAGCTCAAAGCAATCAGTGGTGGTAGGGATAAGTTCGAGCTGACAAATGGTGGAGAGAATCAAACATTGATTGATTCTTAATTTAGTTTGGCTTTATAGTCAGATAATTCTGAGTTTTTAGTCTGTTTAGCCTTAGTACAACAGTAGTACTTGCCTACAACAAACAGGTTACAATGAACATATGCAGAGCCTTTGCTTGTTAGTGTCATAGGGCTAATATTGTACTACTGTACAGCTGAATAAGAACATTAAGACCTTTGGAAGAGGTTGATCAAAATTTCCCAATTTAAATATAAGTGAATCACCATGATTAAAAGATTCTCCCTGACCATCACTCCAAGAACCAGAAGTTTATCCTGATGGGAATTTAAACATAGTTGCCCTTAGAACAGTTCAGATTTGTATTCCGCATGGTGTACAGACGTCAATATGGGGTACACTGTTAGAAAGCAGACAAATGTTGGGAGACCTAGGCTGGTAGAACTTTTTAGTAGGAAGTAAACCATCTCTGTGTGGGAAGGGAAACATACTTCTAGTTGGGAGTCAAAATACAAAATGAGAGAAGTTTGGGTCTGATGTGTTATCCTGGGAAGTGACACCATGTTGTAGAGAACAACACACAGGGTTCGCAGACTCATAATCGTTCTTCTAATTTCTGACAGTTGTGCCTGTATTAACTTGAGTAAAGCAGTGGCTGTAAGGAGTGGATTAGAGTGGGCTGATGGTAGAGTGGAGTTATAAAGTTTCTATTTGACACTTCTACTCAGGGAACAAAGAAACAAGTTGAAACTAATGAGCAGTCTTGTAATAATGTCCTAGGCAGAAACAAAACAAACAAAATGGCAGATATAACCCAGCAAGAATAATGAAAAAACATAGCTACTGTAGAATCAAGTAGGCCAGAATATAGATTGGGTGTAGCTAAAACCCGGAGCAAACTAACAAGGTAAATAGATGTCAAACAGCATAATAATGAACTGCTACTGTTGAAATCACTGTAAATTGAATTATGTTGTCCATATCACGAATACATTTAGGAACATAATCAGTAAATATTTTTTTAATTAAAAGGAAGAATATGCTTGCAGTTAAGTTTTACAGTTATATGAGAAGATCATTATTGGAACAGAAAAGCTTTCTATTGCAATAAGATGCCAGAGGAATAAAGTTTATTGTTAATCCTGTTCTTTGTAAGAACTAATCATTTTACAGAAGAATGCTCTGTTTAGAAGCAGTTAATGTTTCCTAGACCAAAGATCCAAGTCAAGATTGCTACTTCACACTTTATAGCTTTGTGTTTCCCACTCTCTACACCAGAAATATTGATAGCATATTGTTTGCAAGTATCAATGTCAGATCTTAAGTACTGTCTCAGTGAAACACCTTCTTCAGTTCACAGTTACGTGTCATCGTCACTTCTAATTAACACTACAGCAATAACATTCCAAAATTAACCATTGGCTTTGTCACAGTCAGAACCAGAATAGTAATATTCTGGACAATTACAGCAGGTATAATAATGTTAATAGGTAGTTTTATTCTGCTTATTTTCTTGCTATATTATATTCTCCTTGTCCTTTTAGAGAATGCTTGACTTATAGTGAAAAATGTATTAAACTCGGAAAAGCTCGTTTTCGCTTTTGCGAATTTAATAATGGGGCGACCACCCGGAAGTTTCTCTCAGTAAAGTATCGTGAGATTTATTGCGATTGATCCTTACCAAGAGAAACTTTTTCCATTAAATGTATCCATGGAAAGGGTAGCCATATTTTACATTAGTGTAGTATGGCTTTACATTAGTGTAGTATGGCTTCACATTAGTGTAGTATAGCTTTACATCAGTGTAATATGGCTTTCCATTAGTGTAATATGGTTTTACATTAGTGTAGTATAGCTTTACATCAGTGTAATATGGCTTTCCATTAGTGTAGTATGGCTTTACATGAGTGTAGTATAGCTTTACATTAGTGTAGTTACATTAGTGTATGGCTTTACATTAGTGTAGTATAGCTTTGCATTAGTGTAGTATGGCTTTACATTAGTGTAGTACGGCTTTACATTAGTGTAGTATAGCTTTACATTAGTGTAGTACAGCTTTACATTAGTGTAGTATAGCTTTACATTAGTGTAATTTAGCTTTACATTAGTGTAGTATAGCTTTACATTAGTGTAGTATGGCTTTACATTAGTGTAGTATGGCTACCGTTCCATGGAAATATTCAATGGAAAAATTTCTCTCAGTAAGTATCGATCGAAACAAATCTAGGGATACTTACCGCGAGAAACTTCTGGGTATTCGCCCAATCAAACTCAGAAAAGCAATCAAACTCAGAAAAGCTGAAACGGGCTTTTCCGAGTTTAGTATATTTTGCCCTAGTTTATACCTCTTCTTTAGTGTGTATCTGGGCAGGATCACATACATCTAGCACTGTTCACAGCGGCTCCATATCTCGCCACTACACAAATAGCATTATGGCCATCTTAAATAGGACGCAGCTCATAGAGGCAGGAAGTTTCAGGTACATTCGTATAAAATGATACATTTATACGTTTACTCATGTATGAAAGAGGAAAAACAAAGTCAAAGAAAAAAAATCAGGTATTTATATTCAAAGATATCACTTTCACAGGTACGATATATGATATATATTTTTTGTATTTCTGCTGTTACTTGAATATAGCCTTTCCCGTTTTGAAATAGATCAGCTATAGCATAAGATGCTGGTATCATGGAAGCGAGAGAGTTAAGCCATTCACAAAAACCTATAATGGTTCAATCAACGAGCACTCATAAAATCTGTCATTCCATTAAAAGGCCATTGATTGTGAAGGAACAGATAGGCACCAATAAGTAGTAGAAAGTCAAATTGAAAATCTTTACTATTGATGTATAGTGATCTGCTACCTTATTGAGCTTAAATAGCTGTGGAACATATTCCTCTTGTTCATCATAGCAGTCTAGAACTAATGAGTAAATGCAGTTTAAGGTCATGCAGAAAGTGGGGCATACTCGTACTTTAAAGTATCACAGTGAAATGAGCCTACAATGGTACATTTATAAACTCTCCATGTAATATTCTAACATCTTTATACCAGGAGAAATAAGCAACTGTCTGTTCCAGCTGTAAATATGAACGCAGAGTTCAAAGCAAAGTGTATCCCTATAAAGGGTGTCACAGCCAGACATTGACATGGGAACTTAGCTGGTCAGTATGCTGGGAATAGCCCCTGAAATATATTAGATGTACTGGACCTTACGGTGATTAATGCAATGTTCTTATCCCCGAATCTTCCTTTATTTGAAGGGGAACTATAGTCAGATTACATCTTTACATATGCAGTACTATACCTTAGTGAGATGTGTTTCTCCCCCAGTATTTGTTTCATGTGAAGAAGAATGATTGAGAAGGCAGCACTGATAAACTCCTGCACCAGGAAATGTGTGTGTGACGTGTACTGGCCAGTTTTCCAAGAAAAGGTACCCTACCCCGGACATTTTTGACCTACTTACATACTACTTAGCACATGTGCACAAGTCAGCTTTCCCTCTGTAATCTCCTGCATTCCAACTTAATTTATGCGGCCAAAAGGTCAGCGCACTGCTTAACCCATAGCAGTCAGGCAGCTTTTTCTTCTCCTGTTGCCTGACTTGCAGAACAGAAAGAGGAGGGGGAGCTGGGGGAGGAAAATGTCCGGAAAACTAATTAAGAGAAAAAAATGGCAAGTATTATTTTTTCCCTTAATGGTTTTTAAACTATTTGTTTCTGTAATTGGCTTAGTGTAAAGCAGTTTTATATGTATGGGTGCAGTTTTATCAGCACTATAGTGCCCTTTTAAGAAACAGGCAAAATGCCTCCTCTGCTAGTTCCAAAAAGTATAACTTTCTTAGAAATAACTCAGTTGTTTTAAATGTTAAACTGATTTGTTAAACAGTATGTGTTGTTAGAGTCTCCATCACCAGAAATCTAGTTGTACCACTTATACTGGTTAACTAAGAGGCCAGGCTTTATATACAGTACATGTATAGCACAAGAAATATAGATGCACATTATGCATTATTCATCCAGCTGTGTATTGTGGGATTGCCTGAGCTATCCATTCCAACCTATGAAATTCATCTAAGTATTACTTGATGCATAATAATTATTTGAAGTAAATGTATTAGATACATTTTATTAAATATGTTCTCTGGCTAAAGGTGGATACTAAGTTATATTCATTATTTTACAGTTTAAATATATATCTATTTCATATCCTTTCTGATCGGCCTTCGGTAGTGATTTTTAGGTTCTACTGTTTTATAGAATGCCTTGTGTTGATTGGCCCTTTTCTTCAGAATAAGATAAAACTGGTATAGTTTGGGTCTGTTGTGTAAGCGATCATTGTTCACAGATTTCTAACACATATATCAGAGGTTTCATAGCTGCTATGTGGTTAGATTATGTTACTGGATATATATATATATATATACTGTATATACTGTACTGTATATATATATATATACACACACACACACACACACACACACACACACACACACACACAAGCACTTTTTTAATAATTTACCTGAAAACTGCAGTTCAATACTCAGCTAGCTTACATATATCATAATCTTCTCAATAGCTAATTCTGTATTGCTCAACTTGGAGATTGACTCCAACAAATATTATTATTATTATTATTATTATTATTATTATTATTATTAATAAATTATATTGGTAAAGTTCATCATATTCTGCAGTGCTATAAAATAAGGCATGTAATAATGCAATTACATGTTTTAAAGCTATATAGTTAAATATTATACTTTATAATTATTTTATTTTTATTGCCACTACTGCTCTTTTAAGAAGTACGTTACCTTGACAATTGGTTGGTGAGTTACAAGCCTAATTCTCTTTTAACTCTTACCATACAATATAGTAATTATTTATTTATCAGAGGAGCCACCATCTATACAAAGTCTTCTATCCTATACTTGCAGGTAGACACCCCCTCGTCTTCTCTGATAAACACCTGAGGACTTTAGCATCTACCAGGGCATAGCTTTTCATTGCTGCAGAAGATTAACTTTATATCTGTAACGGTCGGCGTGGCCAACCGTTCCTTACCTGGCAGGCGGCTCCTCGGCGCTTCCTCCTTAGGTGCTCGAGCCGCGCCTGCCAGGCCTTTATACAATGCCAGTGGTGCGCACGCCGCCGGCGCGCTCACATGACACAGGAGGTGTCGGGAGCGCTCCCGCTGCGTCAAGCACAGCAGATAGTATTTAAGGCTGGAGAGCTTGGGCATTCAGTGCCTAAGCTTCNGCTATACAGGTCCTGGCATTTACTTTATTGGTGAATTCCACTTCTTTTATGTCAGTGCATTTCCTGCTCTGGTCTGCTTGTTCCCTGATTAAAGTGACAGTCCTTAACTTCAAGTCATTCCCAAGTTGTTCCTGTAATTGTTCCAAGTTTCCAAGCGTGTTCCTATGTTGTCAAGTTATTCCCAAGTCTGTTCCTGTGTCTCTTCAGTTATTCCTAAGTCCATTCCTGTTCCTGTGCCTATTCAGTTATTCAAGTTGTCTGTGTGATTCAAGTCTGTCTCTGCTCCTGACTAGCAACTACCTTGGAGGGTACACTCGAGGGCCACGACCTGGAGGTCTCCAGCAGCTAAGAC
>WMED01017816.1:0-12889 GCA_019650415.1 Pipa parva | reverse complement strand
TTTAGTGAAATTCGGAACGAATTCCACTTCGGACGAATCGCTTCGGCCATCTCTAGTCGCGACCTAGACATAGCACCACTGCGAAGTCCTAACCTTCTTGCAGAGGCTCTGGGTAAATACCGGGTGTATCTTAGACCCCGCACCCTGTGCTTGATAGTCAAGTTCACTGTAGACACTGTTTAGTTGCTGTCACCTACTACTCCTCTCACCTGTCATAGTCTACTCCAGACAAGTTCCTTGACAATGAGTTGCATGCAGGGGCAGTCCTGGCCCTATTGGCGCCCTGGGCCTCTCCCCCCCCCCCCCCCCCCCCCCCCCCCCCCCCCCCCCCCCCCCCCCCCCCCCCCCCCCCCACCTGCACCTCCTGTCCCGCGCCGTCCCCTACTTTGCCCTGTGCCCCCCACTCACCTCCAACAGTGTTCCAGCGATGCACCTCCTCTAATGAGGTAAGTTGAATGCGATGGTGCTCCTTAGATGTTCGGGTCTTGCCAGCAGCTGCCGAATACAGCCGACAAGACCCGAAGCAGCCAAAGACCGTAGCATTCAACTTACCTCATCAGAGGAGGTGCATCGCTGGGACGCTGTTTGAGGTGAGTGGGGGCGTAAGGCAAAGGGAAGGGGTTTTGCAAGGCAGGGAGGTAAATTTTAGCGGTGGGCGATGTGGGTGACAGCGCCCCTCAAATAGATTGCGCCCTGGGCCATCGCCCACCTTGCCCATCGGTAGAACCAGCCCTGGTTGCATGCATTTTTTAGCAAAAAATTGCATTTGTAGGTAACAAATCCAGGAATATTTTTTCCTGAGGAGTAATTTGATTACAAACATTGGGTGCCAGTCTTTGGGAGGGGTTGAGTTAATTTGCTTGTGTTTTTTCTTACAATAGCTTGAATCAACATGAAGGTGGTTTATTTAGGCTTAATTTAATAGACTTGATGCCTTGATTAAACTTTGTAAACTTTTATTTATGTGCAGTTTGTTGGTCATTTTAACTAGGTCTGTTGTAATGTAACCTAAAGAGAAGTCAAAAAGATTAAAATGAAGTCTTGAGTGCTGGAGGCA
The DNA here is from genome assembly GCA_019650415.1 of Pipa parva. Lineage (NCBI taxonomy): Eukaryota > Metazoa > Chordata > Amphibia > Anura > Pipidae > Pipa > Pipa parva. The sequence continues at coordinate 11,832 of WMED01017816.1, read as the reverse complement.
TCTATGTAGATCTGGACAGAAGATTGAGGCAGTTTGAGATATTAATTTGCATATATTTTAAAACCATTCTTTAAAAAAAAATGTGTTCAATCAAGGTCTAAATTGTATTTATGGAATAGTTTCTAATTATTGACCAATACATTTGAAAAGAGCAAAAATGGTCAACCAAACTTTGGCCGCTTCTAGCACCGATTAAGAAAATGGCTACCTACTTGCAGTACTGGAGGTGCTGTCTGTCTTCCAGTTTCCTCGTGTGATTGTTTTTTGTGGAGGAACGTGCAGTGTGGCACCTGACTCATAAATACCATATTCTGGTTTTGTTTCATTACTCTGCCCACGTCGAATTGGCTTAGTGATATTTAAATCTGAATCAGAATCAGAACAAATTTTCAGTATTTTAATGTACAAGTTTCAGTAAGAAGGGTATAAGTATGTGTACTTAATCAACAATATTGTCTAATCATAAATAGATTTCATTCTCTATTAACTTTCCCAAAGTGACATTATAATATATGATAATATATAGCTCGTTGAAAGCCCATTTATACACAACTGGGAAGTACCATATTACGTTTGTAAATACTATAGTCATTCTCAGTGGAAACTTTAATCTTAGCTGCGATATACAGTATATATATATATATATATATATATATATATATATATATATATATACTAGAAGTACTGTAGCTCTTCCAATGTTCCATAAGGAACTAGCTGCTGCACGTTTTACCATTCATCAATCAGAATTTGGAACACATACAATTGAACGATAAGAACATGTGGATAAAATAACATTGAATCACGGGCCTACCGGCAAAGACTGCATCACTATCCAATTCATAAATCACAATTCGAATATAGAATAAAGTTAAACCTGGAAAATAGATCCCAAGGTGGCAACCTACACCTCTAGGGATTATCTGAAAGTACAACTGATTTAAATTCTTTTGTAAATTCTATATTTAACACCTAATTAGCAGTCACCCCACTAGCAACTACAAAGATTAGAAATCTTAAAGGGTATGAAAAGTTTGGATAAAAACATTATTTAAATCTCACATGTATACATGTAGAAAGCCAATTTAAACATGAACATGTAAAAATAATTTTGAGATCAGTAGTACTTGTCTCTTGTTTAAACAGCCCTGCTCCCCTTCCCATTCTGTGTACAGAGTCTTCCTGTGCAGTGCCGATAAGCCCCGCACTGAGTGACATCTCTCACTATACAGAGAGCCAGAATCCTACCTCTCCTTATCTAAAAAGCCTGTTTATAACCCTGAGCATGCACAGATAAGACCCTATCGTCTTCCCATACATGGAACTTGTTTAGAGACAAAGCAGTTACTGGGGGATACTGAGCTCTGCTGAGTTAAGAGGTGAGTCAGGAATTTATTAATCGATTTATTGCTTGGAAATAGGTAAATGGGGTTTTCTTTAGAGACAGGGTTTACTTAACCTTTAATTATGCTTAGAAACAAGGAAGAGTCAAGGACAAGGAGAAATATTATAAATTCAGAAAGATACACTGAAACTACAACAGATAGAGTAATAGCAACTGCTAGAGCCTACACCATGGATCTGGTACAGTACAGGTCTGTATTAACTTGGCACTATCAATCTTGTGCAAAGAGATTGGCAAAGAAGTGGTCCAGTTTCTTCAAAGAAAATCTATAAAGTATATAGATGGAGCTTCCCCTCCTCACTATATTCAGCAAGTATAAATAGACTAAAGAATTCTCCATACTCACATGCACAAAAAAGATCTGGGAAAGAACAATTCCAAAACAACCTTTGCCTAATGTTCTCAACTAGACCATAATTCCTTTGCTTTCCACTGCAAACTTCCCCCACTTCTGATTCAGCTAAATATAGGGTGAAATGTATTAAACTCAGAAAGACCGCTCTTTCCGAGTTTATTTTTTGTGATGGAAAAGTAGCCATACTTTACATTAGTAGCCTGGCTACCTTTCCATTGAAATTTTTTTAAAATCTAGATCGAATGAAAACTCGATCCCAAAATCTCAACAAAAAAAAATCTCACGAGAACAATGTGAGATTTCTCCTGGTAAAATTGGAACGACCCAGAGCGGTCTTTCCGAGTTTAATAAATTTTGCCCATAAAGTCTTTGTAAATATAGATCATGGGATATTGTTAAAAACAGAATGTCACTATAAGTAACGGGTTTTATAATACAAATCTACAGCCGGACATCTGCATACTTTTAATTAGAGAGCTTTGGGTAACGAATGTTGCTTTAGATAACGAATGTTGCTTTTCTCATTGTTGTAAATGGTAAGAACTGATAAAGCAAATGAAATCCTTATCCTCAAAGCCCATGTACTTTTTTTTTCAAGGTATATATTTTTGGCATAATTTAGTTATTCCACTGTAACTTGTTCTTGAATCACTATAAACCACAGATAGCAGGTAAGGTCTTTATATTTATTCTAGCAAATAACATTTTTTCTTTACTGCATGTAAATGTAAAGTATCTATTAAGTCAGGGGTCAGCAAAGTTGCTTGGGGAGGGAGCCATTTCACTCACAAGATAGTTGTTGCCGCTGGAGGAGGGATGCATGCCCTCTCCTGACCACTGACGGCCAATCAAAAGAGCCGTCGTTGGTCATGGGTGTGGCTTTGGCAGTGTGCTCTGAGCCGCAAGTGGCTCGCGAGCCGCACTTTCTGACCACTGTATTAAGTGAACATATTTATGTATGAAGCAGATGATCTTATCTTAACCCTGACCTACCAGACTCTTTCTTAGCTGACTGTTCACTCTCTCCTACCTACCTACATTTCTAACACTGGTAAGAACACAATACCTTGTAACAAAAAAAACTGCTCTACAGCTCACTACTACTACGGCCAGTATCTTCTGCCAGGAACATTGTCCTTAAATACACAAATAAGAACAGAAGACTTCTCTTCCACCAAGGGCTTTCTATTCTCTGTCTTTAGATTTCTGATTATAAGGAAGTAAAATATAGAGACAACCTTAAGCAAGTTTCAGGCAGAGGAATACCACTCTTAATAAGAGACATTCCCTTATAAAACACTGTTCTCATAGACCTTGGTTTAACGCGCATGGCATTTCCGCATGTTTTTATTTTTTTAATTCTCCCTATTAGGGAAAAGCCTAGAGGATGTCATTATAGTCTATCATTATAGTCATTATAGTCTATCTCAAACAGTATTGCTTATCCCCCAACTAATGCAACATCCAGTGTAAATAATTACTTTGTTATCTGACAGGGGCCATAACTAAAAACATGTGAGAAACTTTACGCATAAAATCCTTTCTTTACTAATTTCCATTTTCCTTATACGTATCATTCTACAATACCATCAGGGGAATTCATCAACAGGGGCAATCGCTTGCAGAGGTCTGGTAACCCACAGCAACCAATCATCAGTTAGTATGATCTGTTATAAGGAAGTAGGAATAATAAAAGACAATTTTAGATTGGTTACTAAATCTCTGTAAAAATGTATCCCTGTTGTTGAATCCCTCTACATCAGTGTTGCCCAACCTAAGGCCCGTGGGCCATGATGCGGTGCTATCCAGCCCGAATTCCAAAGTCTGAATTTTTGCTTATAACTGTGAATTCACCAGCTAAAGACAGTCGCAATAGACTGTTACTTTACTATGGAAAATTATTGCAGTTGTAACTCTAAAAATTTGTCGCAGCTGCGGCTTTACAAGTCGTGATTTTGAAGCGGCCCGTCACAAATATATATGGTCCCCTGTCCGAAAAAGGTTGGGCATCACTGCTCTACATGTTTCTTGCCAGGTGTCTTCCACTGGAGTCAGCAGCAGCTTCCCTATAGGTATAAGAGCCCCTTATGTAGGCCTGATGTTAAACCTGATATTTGTAATTTCACTTTGCATGAAATTATCAGTCACACAGATGAAGATTCTTCAGTTAACTGCGTAGATGAGTTGGTGATAATTTGAACAAAGCAGCTTGGTCAGTTGGTTGGCGTGGTACAAAGCACCAAGCATTCTCCATCTATAGATTGCAGAAATGTAAATCCTGCACTGATTGCAATTTATTTATGCACAAGGATTGCTGTTTCATTGAAGCCTATATAGAATATGGACTTTTGCCAATGCAATGACAGATTCTTAATAAGTTTACTGTAATAAAGAAATGCTGGCATGTTGGGTAATACCTGGATTTTTCTTGTTTTTCTTACATTCATGTTTTCTTCTATTTATGCTCTCTCGCAATTTTTTAAGATTTTCCTAGAAAACACAATGTGAATAATAAGACTTTCTTTAGTATTTCTTTATTATTGCAGAATTTCATTCATGGTAAATCAGACTCTGGGTTAGCTGGCTTCAGAGCTTCAGCACTAACTATTTCCTCTTCATTGTGCACTCTGGAAGTGAGAGTACACAATGTACAGTAAGTAGCTAAGTGCTGGAAAGGCTTTAGGACTGCAGCAAGACTGCAAACCCCTATAAAAGCAGGAACCAGTGCCCACCAGTATTTTCCCTGGTGTCTTGGAGGATAAGTTCAACCCTACAAGTATGGATGACACTTGTCTAGTAGTAAAGGGGAACTATAGTCAGATTACATCTTTACATATGCAGTAGTATACCTTAGTGAGAAGCGTATCTCCCCAGTAGTTGTTTCATGTGATGCAGAATGATGAGTAGGCAGCACTGATAAACTCCTGCACCAGGAAATGTGTGTGTGACCTGTACTGGCCAGTTTTCCATGAAAAGGTACCCTCCCCTGGACTTTTTTGCCCTACTTACTACTTAGCACATGTGCACAAGTAAGCTTTCCCTCTGTAATCTCCTGCATTCCAAGCTTAATTTATGCGGCCAAAAGGTCAGCACACTGCTTAACCAATAGCAGTCAGTCAGCTTTTTCTTCTCATGTTGCCTGACTTGCAGAACAGAAAGAGGAGGGGGAGTGGGGGGAAGAAAATGTCAGATCTCAGGAAAACTAATTAAGGGAAGCAAACTGCAAGTATTATTTCTTTCCTAAAGGTTTTTTTTAACTATTTGTGTCAGCAATTGGCTTAGTATACAGGAGTTTTATATGTATATGTGTGCAGTTATATCAGCACTATAGTGCCCTATTAAGGATTTAGTTTTTGTTATACATTTAAAACATGTTAGTTAAATAAGAACTAATGTACTTATACATAACAGATATGCTGAAATTACAGGGTCTCTCAGCCTAATATTATGACACAGCAAATTGGTACCTTTGGGCTAATGCGCTTATTTATAAAACTCAATTACGTTTGTAATATGTTAATCCAAAAACATACATCTGTGTGTGTGACAAATTAGGGAAACTAGATTGTAAACTCCATGGGGCAGGGACTGAAGTGAATGATGAATATCTGTAAAGCGCTGCATAAATAGTAGCGCTATATAAGAATGAATAAATAATAATAATAATAATGAACCCACTTCATTATAAAGCTTTCCATTGATTTTTATAGAATCAAAAACCACTTTTTGATGTAAAAAACTGCATGAAAAAAGTGACTTTTGACATGACAAGCTTTCTTAAATAGGCAATACAAGCATAATAAAAAAAACACATTTTCCCGAGTGTTAATTGGTAAAAACTTTTATAAAATTCCCCTATAGTGTTTGATGGGATTGCTGAAAGTCATATTGTACATTAAGGGGGTTATTCATGAAGCTCCGAAGTGAGGCGCGTAGTGTTCGCCTCACTTCGGAACAACTGACATGCGCATGCTAATGTCCTGCACGCGGACATCAGCACGCGCATTAAAGGGATTCCCCTCCCGGCAAGGAGACTCGAGTGCTCACTTGCCGCCTCACTTCGGAGCTTCATGAATTCCCCCTTAAATTGTGACTATAAATGAAGCAAATACTCAGTAATGATTTTCACACATGCTCAGTGAGAAGCCAGTGCCATAGACACCAGATAAACTGCTACAAAGTATTTGAAATACTATGCATGCAGAAGAAGCACAGTCAAGTAGGTGCCTTGGAAGGAAAAAACTGGGGGTTAATCGTCTTGCTGTCGTGTAGGCTTAATAAACAAATATTTTTATTATTATTTATTTGCTCTTATATAGCGCTACTATTTTACGCAGCGCTTTACAGAGATTCATCATTCACTTCAGTCCCTGCCCCATGGAGCTTACAATCTAGTTTCCCTATTTTGTCACACACACAGTTGTATATTTTTGTGGGAGGAACATACAAACTCCATGCAGATGAAGTCCAGGGTGGAATTGAACCTAGGACCTCAAGGCAGCAGTGATAAACACTGAGCCACCGCACTGCCAAATGTGATTTACTAGGAGACTTTAGTTTTTATTTAAAAGTATGCATCCAGAACTAATGATTGCACTCGGCAAGTATGCAGAAGTAAACACAGTTTAATATAAATAGTACCCAAGTATGTACTGCAGTTCATTGGGAGCTTGTAAGCTGCTATTAAATATTCACCTGCTGATATCTAAAGGAATCAGACCGCTTCTTTTGATTTAATTGCCACTCTTTGAATTTCTGCAAAGCTTCATCAACTGTGATCATTTCACATTTTACTTGTTCTTGCAATGTTATTAATTCCCGTTGACCTGGGGTTTTCATACCACCAAATGGATCATACACACTTGACTGCAGCCTGTCTCTTCTTATCATGGTATTTGCTTCTAAGAACAAAAAAAAAAAAAAAAAAAAAATTGCTTAGCACTACTTGGCACACAAGATTATTTTGTTCTCCTATCAGGGAAAAGTCATCTAGGGAATTCACCTTGATCCAAAATACCATTGAAAGTGGAAGAGATGAAAGAACTTATTCATGAGTTAACATAGTTTTGGATTCCATTAACAATGCGGCATTCTGTATTACTATTTTTCCCAAATGTTCTGTTTTATGTATTTTAATTTTATTTATCATGTAGTAATAAACAGCAACATATTGTTTTTTCCCATGGAAAAAACAGTGTTGCTAGACTGCTATGAGGCCCAAGGCACAGGACCATATTAAGAGTTAACTTAAAATGGGACTTTAATACTTGTGGTTAGTATAAGTTCACCAGGCTGCACTGATAAAAGCAATGATGTTTATGGTATGTATGTATATGTATGTATATATTTTTTTTAAAGCGCCACAAATTTACACAGTGCTGTACAATTCAGCAATACACATATAATACAGACATGGGAAAATTGCATTGTACAAATAATGATGTTCAAGTATCACAAATATGATACTTCAATTTAAGTGCAAGATAGTGGTTGACACAGGAGGTTGGAGGTCCTTGCTCCATAGAGCTTACAGTCTAAATGGGAAGAAGACTTACATACACAGAAAGAGGTGTAATAAGAGCTGTAACAATGTGCTGAAGCAATGGTCAATAAATGCAAATACTAACCACACATAACTAGGAAAGGATAAAAAAAAAATATATATATATATATATATATACACATACAGTATATATACAGTATATATAAATCAGTGATAAATATCAGTGCTCCAAAATGGTACTGTGGCCTTAGTCAAGCTTTATTTCTGTCATAAAGAACATCAGTTTATTCAATAATAAAGATAGGTCTGCTGTGTTCATAAACAAGCATCAAGCAAAGGCGGCACAAAAACATTTTAATGTTTTTTTCAGAATTCAGCTTAATGCTCTACCCAGTTAACAGGTTAAAAAAAACAGTTTTTTTTTTTATAGGGCTTTCCTGCCTGGGAATTTTCCCAGTGTCCCGGCAGCCAGTCCGGCACTGCATGGACCCGAGGTTTTTTAGGTGTAGCAACATCCATTCATGGAACATATGCAGTTTTTTCAAATCTACTTTACTAAAAATTACACATTGTAATAATAACGAGGGAAATTGAAAGCAATGGCATCCTAGGTATTTTCTCACAGTTATAGCGCATGAGATACAAACTGCTACAAAAAAACTAAAATTCTAATTAAACATGGCACATTTACATGAATGAAGACCACTACCGATTACCTGACCTACAGATGGTTTTCTGCATGGAATTAGGAACACTGTTGCAGTAAGCTACCTATAGTATATTGGCTAACAATCCAGACTTGCGGTGATGTCAGCAACTCCTGATTAGCTAGCAACCCGGAAGCCAGTGATGTCAGCGGCACCGGATTGGCTAGCAATCCAGAAGCGCTGAGAGTACTCTCTCTTCAGCGCTTGTCGGCACACTGTAATGAGCAGTGCCTGCACCACTCATTACAGTGAAAGAGCCAGATATGGACACCAAAAGAGCCATATCTGGCTTAAGAGCCATAGGTTGCCAACCCCTGCTCTAGCAGGTAGGGCCTTTAACCTAACCTTTTACCTTGGGGAACTTTATCACTTTAAAACCCTAAGATAGCTCTGGACAGATTAACTTGGATCTGGGTCCCTTTAGATCTCTGGGACTATCATTCTGATTCATTGACCCTGGCAGACATGGATTTAAAGTGAAATCACTTTCATAACCATGTAAAGGACATACTTACCTCTTTGCAGAGAATGATGATTTTCTACATAGATATTTTCTTTCCTTGTTTGTGATTTCCCTGTAAATACTAAAGAAGTGTATAATTTAAGTTATAATGGGAATTAAGTTAAGTTAACATTTAATAGGAATACAACTGTAAACACAAAACCCCAATCACATGCCTTCCAAAGATCCCAAAATTCTGCAGGACAATTCTGGTCCCCTACTTCAAGTCCTGAGTATCTGTACCAAATGTAGAGTCCCCCAGTGCCCCTCCCACCTGGTACCTAATGCCTGGCTTAACAATTGTGATGTTACCACTAGACGGTGAGGCTCTATCACTGCTCCCCCCTGGCAGGTTGGGATATATGCAATCAATAATTTAACACTATACATTGCTATATTGCCCAGCCAACTAACTTTCAGTCATTATTTAGAATTTAACATATGGTTGTAAACGTCACTATTTGATTTTTGTTTTTCTGAAAATTTGTTTCTGAATTAAGCCTTTTAAGATAATAAAAAAAATCTTAAGTTTCTGACTTTCTGAAGTCAGAGGGAGTAAGAGCTCTTGAGATGGGAATATGTATTACTTTATTGTACACAACATGTTTAGAGCTATGAGGACAATTTTCTCAAGTTTTCCCTGAAAAAGAGTCATTGTTACTCAATATTTATTGTCTATGTAAACTCATTCATTAAATTGTATTTACCAGTGTTGGGAACAATTTCAAATAAAACTTTGAGATGCACAACTTTTATTGTTATCCTCCAGATCTGGCTGGTCATTCTTGTGTTATATAACACTGTGGTAAAAGTGCAGTGGATTGTTACTTCCTATTTTGTGGCCCCTTATTTACCATGAAAAACACTTGTATCCAGCCAGTCACCTTTAAATTCCTCACTGGAAGCAGGGACATTGCTGCGAATAGCATTCTGACAATCCTGCTGAGGAATGTGCAGGACAGAGGTGCTTCCATGGTAAGTAATGGGGTCACAAAATACCAGGGGTAACTGGTATGAATATTTAATTGATCATCCAGTTTGCAAGATTTTATTTTAAAAAAGAAAACATGATGTACAGGACCACTGTGCTCAGCTGTCAGTCTTTCTGGTCTGCGTGAAAGCACACATGCAGAATAACTTTTTTCAATGTACGTTTGTAATAGCACTTCTTTGCATGCCTCTACTACCAGTGCAGTCAAAGAGGAGAGTTGGCCATAGCACAGTGAAGACAGGACGGCATATAGAATATATTCAGAACTCCAAACAGTGAGCGGCTCAATCCAATGTGGAAATAGAGAATTTCATATACTCACGCATTCGAATTAATCTCCATCCTTTTTTAATGTGCTGTCCTTATTTTTAAATGACCAATGTTTGATTTTTATGAATACCACTGGAGTGCTGGGAACTATACTTTTTCAAGATACAATTGCAGTTGGGAGAAAAGAAGATCTTAATGTTGCCAGCTTCAGGACTGGCAAGATTCATATACGCCAAAAGCAGCAGAAACCATTTCAAAACAGAACATCCCCATGTAAGAACTAGGATTTAGCTCCAATTTAAGTTAATGTACCTCTGTTATCCTTTTCTGACATCTATTAGGTTTTTCAGGTAGGATCCCATGGGCATGTAATAATTCAGTTAGTCATGTGACCTAGGTTTATAAGACTGGGTTCTGCTGAGGTACAGAGCAGGTAAGATGTGGAAATAAATCCAGGCCTTGGGCTTAGTGATGAACTTCTGGGAAGTGGAATACTGGCGCCCCGTCTGTCCCTTACAAGAAGAAGACACCAAAGTGTACAAGGATATACTAGAAAACGCCAGAGAAAGGGCTGCTATAGTTTCAACACAGAATAGTGAAGGGTAGATCCCAGTGGATGGTAGGCTTCTCTCAGTCATGGAAATTACATTTTGGGAAATGATACCAAAGATGTTGAGCACTGCATGTGGTGTCAATTGAAATGAAGTGACACTGATGTTATGCTGCTACTTAACTGCTTATTATCTGGGTTAGCGCTGCATTTAAAATAAAAGTTACATAATTTAATTAAATCAAATCACTAGCACTAATGCTACTGTCACGCACCACTAAGCCAACGTGAGGTGTAAGCTGCTGTGGAGCAGGTTCTACAAAGCATTGTGGGTAAGAGGTAGCAATAGTAGTAAACGTAATGATCTACACTACAGCTTTGAGATTTCCACAGTTTTTAGAAATGAATACAAATACTTCTTACCTTTTGCAATGTAAGGTTCCGTATCTTCAAGTTCTTTTATCCTTGGGGCTGGTACAGGAGGCCGGAATATAGGTTCATTTCTTGACGTGCCTACTTGTGGTGTATCATACAAATGATCCTCTTGATAAATCTCATAGGTCATACAGTACTCTTCACTAGGGAAGTTTTTGCTGCCTCCTGTCAAACCACAGAGCAAATACATTGGAAAAAATGCTATCAATATTGTTTACTGTATACATCAGTTTTGTTAGAGGAACACCATTGCAAGCTTGAAAAAGATAACACACTATTTGAAGCCTGCAGGTGTCATTGCCAACCCAAATAGTTGTAAACAAGTTCATTTACAGATGGTCTTAACATCTGTAAATACTATTTAGTCATTGGTTGATTCACAATGAAAAAAAGAAGGTGTTAGTGTGGCATTGATTTCCATCAAAATCATGGCCCCAAAATCCTGACAATTAAGGCCAATATATTAATAGAAATTAAAAGATAAAGAAATTAATAATAAAGATAATTTGTTAAAAATATTAAAATAATGTAAACTACAAATTAACAGATATAAAAAAATACAAAAGTTTACTTTTCTGTTTTGACTTCAGCCACAGTTTAAATTCATGCAATTAAATCTATCTTCTTCTTATCAAGCCTCTATTATGAGCAAACCATTGAGTCATATGTAAAATATAATTTAACAAAGAAAGCATCACCACCTTACCCAGCTCCACATACACACACATTACCTACTCCATTTCACTCTTTCCTGCATTGCAACAGAGGACTTGTGTCAACTGCAGCAGCCCCCCAATATTCTGGTGTAGAGGAAGTGTGGCAAGTACGATTACTGCAAATAGGGGTGGTTGGCTTGCCCAGATTGACATTTTTTTGTGAATTTTGATAAAGTTGCCATTTAATATAAATTGATGTGGATTCTGACAATATCGAGATCTTTATTGCTGATACAAGATTAACTTTTGCTGGACATGTAGGCAGGAGTGTTTAAATGTTTGTTTAAGTGCTTTGAGTTAGTTCCCATTTTAAGATGCACTGCTCATACAATGATTGCAAATGATGATGAAATAATTAACTTTTTGAAGGTACAGAATATAGTCGATTTTGTTAGGTG
>WMED01017815.1:0-12889 GCA_019650415.1 Pipa parva | reverse complement strand
TCCGCGTGCAGGACATCATCATGCGCATAATACCATATGCGAAGTGAGCTGAACGCTTCGCGGCTTACTTCGCACTGGGGTGAATTAGGGCCTAAGTATTGCAATACTCATTTTATATGCAGAAAATTGATATTTCTGAATGGACCATTGTCTGGATATTGTCTGGTATTTCCAGCATTCTGAATGACAATGGTTAATACTCTAAATGCTAAAAATCACATCACTGTAATTTCTAGGGTGTAGCCAATATCCTGATTATAAAGGAACACCTTTACATCCTCCTTAAAACAAAGACGTTAATATTTCCAGTTTTTGCCAACAGCCAGCAGGAAGATGATATTGTGATGTGTAAAATCCATTAAGTAAACCCCTGTTGCTACCACAGAAAGGTTTTATATTTATTACCTGGGGGGGACAAAGAATGTTTGAGACCAGAAAGCAGAAGGATAACTTATACTGTATATAAAGGTTGCCTTTTAATATTTCTGGAGCATGTTCAAATGAACCATGGGCTCTTTTTAAAACATCTCATCTGATTCCATATCAGGAAAATATATCCGTCTTTTTCCCTTAGTGAGCTCATCCGTAGCCTAAAAGTGAAACTTCCTGACCACATTGTATAGAAAGTACTGGAGGAAGCATTCAGCCTGAGATAATGCCAAGCAGTCATCAGCAGAGATGATTTGACTTCTGAAAATTGTACAAAGTTTCCTTAACAACCCCCCAGTTTCTTCTATGCAAATTGCCGATGACTTGTAAAGTATATTGTCATATACATGTTACTATTCTTACCCCAGATGTCTTATCACCTGGTCGATAGAGATTGAGAATTTTGTTAGCTAAGGATAGAAAAAAAAATGGAAACAAGAAACGAGATATAAATAAAAGGATTTGGCTCGGTTTTAGATTCGTTTGAATATTTCTGTTTCACAGTTCAGAAATCATTCTAATATGGTGATGAAAAAAAACCAATTGGTGAATCTTTTAACAAGGGACCATAGCTATGTTACCCAGTATCTATCAAACCAGATAGGAAATTTATCAACAGGGACAATCATTTACTGATCTTTTAGTAAGCCATATGTACAGTATGTATAATTTAATTTATAAAGCACCACAAATTTACACAGCGCTGTACAATTACTTATTTCCTTCCTTTTCTGTTTATAGCCAGTTTTGTAAAGCTCCTTCTCTCTGGCAAGCTGGGGATTTGACTGAAATATTTGAGAATTTGAAGTAACCAATCAGAATCATGCAGATGTGTAACCTCACAGAGCTGCAGCCCGCCTATTTCATCTTTTTCATTCTGATTGTTTCACAACTCTCAAGCCTGTGGGGTCAAGTCACTGGCTGATGAGATGCTGATGTCAATCAGACACTTGAACAGCCAATATGTAAGTGTGGGGTAAGGCTGAGGTTTACTACTACTGTAAATCATTAAACACAGTAATTTTTGTAGCTATTTTTTTAACAATAAAAGTGCATCTTATGGTTTAAAATATATAGTTTATTTTAGAAGACAGAATTGAATGTTTGGCAATACTCAATTATATTGAGTTAAATTGGCACTTTAGTGCCGATATCATTGCACACATACATAGAAAATTCCTTTATACTAAGCTAAATGCTAACACAAATAGGTAAAAAAATTTAGGGAAGAAATAATACTTGCTGTTTGTTTTGCTGATTAGTACTAATGACAGCTGACATTTTCACTGAAAAAAAAAATCACTGAAAAAAAAAAGAGTTTTTACTTACAATTTCTTTTTAACTTAACATAATAATCTTCTCCTGGAGATCATAACAGAGAAGAATATGTAATATGCCATTTTGCAACTGTAAGACAAACCCCTATTTGTTCCAGTGTAATACTACCAGTAGGCTATATAAAAAAAAAATAATAAAAATAAAAATGAATAGTCTAAATACAAGAGACAAAGCAGTAGTCAGTATTTAAACCAGCACTTTTTATAAAGAAAATAAATATTTATTTATACAGATCTGATTATTGGTTATGCAGCAAATTATGATATTTGTCAGTACCTGTGGATCTTACAATCTAATTTTTCCATAAAATCACACACATACAGACCAGTACCAATTTGGTCAGGCTCCAATAATTTACCAGTAAATCCTTGGATTATAAAAAGAAACAGAAAAATCACAAAGAGAACATTCACTGGGCTGAATCAAACCCAGGACTTATAAGGCAACAATGATGACTGCTGAGCCACGGTTCGTTTGTTTTCATTTATTGCGATGGCAGCTTTTTAAACTTCATTTTCTTCCTGAGTGTCAAATAAAAATTAATTTTACATATATGACCTGACTCCATCCTGATCTCCACTGACGCCTCCTGCCAGTGGCTGGATCAGTGAATTACATCATTACCAGCCAGGACGAGTGGCTGGATCAGTGAATTACATCATTACCAGCCAGGACGAACTGCTCGCAGTTTGAATTGATGTCTGGACTAGCTGGTAATGGTGTCTTTCATCAATACAATCGCTGGCCCACAATCTTCTGTGAAAGTTAGTTTTTTGTTTAGGCAGAAAATGTGATTATATTTGGAAAACTAATCTGACAGTGCAAGAAAAAAATTGCTATAAATGTTTAATTTTGACATTTTGAATCTATCTTTGTGCAATGTTTGTTTCCTTGTACCTCTTTTGTTCATGTCATGCATGTTTAAAAGTGCCATGAAAGGCCATTGTTTAGATCTGAGCAGTTTCATTTTCAGCCTTCATTATTTTTCATCAATACACATGCAAAAATATGGTGAATTTGTACTAAACTCATTTATGTGTTAAAATAGCATAGATGAAGTAATACCAAGGCATGAATATACTAGCACCAAAGCAACCATACACAGACCAGACAATACTAGACCAGATTTGGTATGAAAATTCAGTTTGGAAACAAAAAGACAGAATGAAGTTTTTAGTTGGTCCCCTTCCAAATTAGCCCACCTGAGGCTATTGGAAAAATAGAAGAGGTTTAATTGAATATCCCGTGTTTCATTTACAGCTCCAGGTGATTTTATTATTTAGTGTTTTCTTTAAGCTTCACTAGATGTATTCTTATTATTTTATATCAAAACAATTAAACACTGCAGAATTGACTAATCATCATTTACCTTTTAACTCCTTACTAAAAAAAGATAGTGAATTTAAGGAATGGTGTTTCCACACTTACAGTAAAATAACAAAAAGGGAAATAAATGAAAGTCTCTTTTCAAACCATAACCCCACTAGAGTTATTTGTTTTTAGATACTGTCCTTTTGTGAATTTTCCCTGTAAGTATAAAAGGGAGCATTGCATGTTAACATAGGGGATTATTCAGCAAAGTCTGAACAGTCGCGTATATGTCCGTATTCTCGTCCATTCACGACTTCTCCAACTCCGATTATTCAACAATCTCTGCGATGTCACAAATTCGTTCCCAATTCTGACACTTACTCCAGTCGCGGACTTACGGAGCTCTTCATATCAATTTGTGTGCGCTTGCACAGGTAATATGGCTATTCAGCATGCAACGGAGTCTGTTGAAGGGGCGGATTCTGCAGGGCGTACCTGTTTGCCTTCGCCACAAAAGAGTGGTGAATTGAGGGGTTTGATGGCAGGGTTCCAGTGTTGCGTAAGGCGACTATTCATTCAAAAGTAACAATGGCGACTGCGACTAAATTAGTCTACTATTAAACATGAACTAGGCACAAGGTGACATATAAAAATAAGTATTATTCATTTATATACAGTTAGTGGGATATGATGAGACTGATGTCACTGCCCTTCACTGGAAGAATTCTCCTCACTCCACATGATTTCTCAGCCTACTATTGTGTGACTGACTATGACGCACAACGCATGCGATGGTGTCTGACGCTGTCCGCTGCTTCATGTATAAGAAGAATAAATTTGTGACTTCCTAATCATATTGACTAGAACAGATGTAGAGTCACTATGCAAGGCGAATTTGGACTTTGATGAATAACCCCCATAGTTTTCCTGACATGTCCACTAAACTATAGGGAATCACATTTGCCCCTGCCCTTCATTTCACTGGTTGTAGGATGCTAAGGATTGTAGTTTTTAATGTAAATGCTGATACTATGGGAGATATTTCTAAAAGTTTTTGCTGATTAATATAGGAAAGAAAACAACTTTTTGATGTAAAAATTGGGTAAAAAAGTAACTTTTGACATAGCAATAAAGGCTTTTTTAAATAGGCACTACCGTCATCATAAAAAATATACTGTTTCTCCAGGAAAAGTGGTCAAAATAACTTTTCTACTTCTATAAAATTTCCCCCTGAGTTCTACATTGTTTTTTTATGTAATGATTTCTTTTTTGTACTACCACTAAAACCAGAACTTTGTACTTTTTAAGTCTTAAAGATTTGAAATCAGACAAATATTTACTTTGGAGCCTTTGGCGGCAGTATGGTATGGTGTCAACTGTCATCAAATTCCTCTCTGTTCATGTGTCAAATCCCCATTCCTAAACCACTAAAATGTGACAAATATGAACCATAAATAAGTTGTTGTCTCTTACATGCAGTTGCCACCCAAGTTAGAGTCATTTTTATAGACCTTTTTCATACTCTTAATCCTTTGATGTAAATTCTTTTGTGTCTTGAAATTCTTTCACAACAGTCCTGCCTCAAGCTTCCTACTGAGATTTTACTTGGCGGTCTGAAGCCTGCTTCTGGTATAGGAGAGATGTATGAGTGAAAATGACAAATGGAGAGCATGTATTTTGTTCCTTAAGTAAGGTATGGTCTGGGGGAAAAAGGTGACCTTTGACCCTCATTTAACTCACCTCATCATTTTATATGGAGGTGATGAGTTCTACAGAACTACTCACAATTCCCAGCTGTTACTGTGTCCTCCTTGATTGCCAGGCCTTGTCTCTCTAACATATTTATTGTAAAAAAAAAAAAAAAATAACAAAAGCAGGGTGGGAAGGATACTCTTTTGCTGGTTTTTAAGAGCTCTCAAAATATATCTGATCAACAAAGAAAAAGGTCTACTTCTGTTGAAAAAGAAACATGTTTATTTGAGCTCATAATTATCTATCTCAGGTCTTGTTCTAAGCATTTTTGTGATGAACTAAAACATTTTCTGTGATTGATTATACTAATCAACATTTCATTTAATAACAATTAAAGGTACAGTTATATAGAATTTTTAAAGTAAGACATCATTTTTTTTTTTGACTGAATATACAAAATACGTAAGCCAGCTTCCATTTCTGGAAAATATATTAAAGAGAAGCAGTACCAATTTTTAACTTCTTCCCATGGTTTTTTTCATATGTAACAGCATGACAGCACCATAATTGAGAGTATAGACAGAATGAGTCTCAAGATACAAAAACATGAGTCTTAAAACTGAACAATGCTAAGCCTTAAAGAGTCCATTTTATAAAAGAAGACTGCGTGACATCACTCAAAAATCCAGCAAAGGAGGAGATGATTCTGGCTGTTTGATGAGCCCATTCAGGATCTGGGGTGCACTGTACTGACCTGCATAAGGGGCTGGGGCCTTTACTGACCAGGATCAACGGGCCCACTACTATTGGGGCCCAGTCCTCCGGTGGGCCAGTCCGACCCTGAACAGAGAGAAAATAAAAGCTGTTTCAAAACAACTTAGTAATAAGTAACATTGTAAGGGGAAGTTAAGCCATCAAAGCACACTGCAAATTCCAGAACTCCTTCAGAAGATACAGCACTCCTGTGGCACTTTACAATATTTGACTCTTTTTTGTCCTTGTGCAGACTGCAAAGATGGTTACATACTACTGTTACTATGATGAATCCTGAGTAAGGTAGGCTGATGAGAGTAGGGAGAGTTTTTTCAGTTTACTGTAGTCTAGTCAATTATTTACAAAAGCTGTTTTCCTTCATTTGTACTATTAAGTACATTAAGACTACATATTTATCAAAGCAAATACTTCTGGGAGATGCGTGACTTTGCAACAGTTAGACAATTTCACATATTCAGCAAAGATCATTATTTTCTGCGCATGGAAATTTGTCTCACAGTGAATTTATGAACAATTATAGTATTCTTCATGTGCTAAAGTGACAATTTGACAGGTCTTACTGGTGTAAAGTTCCAACATAACCTAGGAACTGCTTGCCATTGAAATTAATGTAAAAAGAAAAAAACTGCTGATGACGCGTTCCTGCCCTCCCTTGTTGTACTTCCTTCTAATGGAACGCAGCATGTGGAGAATGCGTTCCAATGTAACAACACAAAGCAATAATGTCACTTACGGTGTCAACATCTGGTGTCTGAAACACAAATGCATTCCAAAGTGACGCCAGGGAAATGTCAGCATTCAGAGTGTAGATACGCTTCAGAGAAGATGTAAGCAGGATGTCAGCCACTGGCTAAGGGTGAAGGCTGGCCAAAATTATAAAAATGTCAGCCTCCAGTTACAAGCTTGGGGGCACCGATCATTAGTGCCATAGGGCTGAATCGTCCTAAACTGGCATAGTAAGCTCTATATATATAAGAGAACGTGGAAAGTTGTAAAAACCGGATATGAGGTTTTCACTTGGAACGCATCAGATGGTTTGCGTTCCGGCAGTTAATACATTTCTTCTAACTGGATATCACCTTGTACCATGTGCGCGAGCAAGATTTACGTCACTTCCGGCATATGGATTGTGGAAAGACCGGATGTGACGTGTTGATTGGAACGCAGTTGCATTCCGGCAGCAATAGACATAGTCTGCAACACTAAACTGGATATGACGTATTTATCCCGCGATCCCTATTAGCGCGACTATATATAGCGCGCTCTATAGTACATTTTAATCATTGTCTTTTTGCTCCTGACGAAGCCGCAGTGTCTGGCGAAACACGTTGAGCAACACCTCAGGGTCCACAGGGTGACACACTTCCTCCCATACACAGCGACCACCAATAATTGCAACAATCTGCAGGTCGGTACTTGTTAAATTCCTACTGATGTCTAAGGAGAATAGAGAAGCTGTTACCGAATTGGATCTGATCTTATGCTTTATACAAGATTTTTAGTTTGTAAGTGCAATACTGATCTCATTTTAAGTTTTTTAAGCAATAAACGGTATTACTCTATGTGGAGCATTTCTGTCTCCTTTTTATATACCGGTATGATTGTGAGTGGCATGGCTCCAATTCATCAATAGAAGTTGGCATCTGGTTCATCATACAGAAACCCTCTTATTCAAAGTGATTATTCTTTTAAAAGTTGGTGAGCGGCCATTTTTTATACAACACGTGGTTTTTTATCATTTCCTCATTTATCACAACAACTTCCTCGCTATGGTATTTGGGCTACACTTTCATTAACACTAGTTGCACAGGTTGCGCTATGTGTGTTGTTATTTGCGCTTTTTCCTCAGAGTTGTTGGTCTATATATATAAGGTAGATTCTTACGAGATTAAATGTATTTAAGGCTATACCTTCTCCTTTAAACAGTTCCATAGGAATCATGGGTTAATGACGTCACTTCACTCAATTGATCGAATTCACATCACTGCACATCTGCTACTGTTTAACTGACTACACTTGAATATACTTTGAATAGTGCTCATTGCTGTACACCTCTTTGCCAAGGGGATCCAATGATTAGTGAATAAAGAGTAGCTAATTTGTATCTGTAGAAGCATATAGATGCAAATAGATATGAATTTGCTATACCTGGAAAGTGCAAACTTTAATAAATAAGCCTTGAGTAGGGTCAATTTAGTCAGGCTTCAATTAACCTAGACTCAACTACAGGGTTTACAGTGTACAATCCCTTAGGGGCTGATATATCAAGAAGGACAAAGATTGCCCAGGTCTTGTAGTCCAAAGAAACTAATCTGATAGTTGCATCCAATGTTAGAGCCCCACTAAATACTAACTGATTATTGGTTGCTATGACTTACTGGACCTCATTAAAGTAGACCTTTAACCTCAAAATTCAAACACAAAATTAGCTTCTACTAATGAAATAAATGTCTTTTTTTAAATATATATGTATTTTAAAAAAGTTACCTTTATATAGTGTTTCTCTCTGTCATTTTCCCTGTCAGCCCGACTTTTTCTTTCTCGAGTCGGGTTAAGCAGGACTAAAAGGATGACTGCCATTTAAGTTCCTCCAATCAGATCCCTTAAATCACGATCTAGCAGGGATCTGATTGGAGGAGCTATAATGTCAATCATTACTTAGCCCCGCCCAACCCAACTCAGGAAAGAAAAGTCGGGCTGACAGGGAAAATGACAGAGAGAAACACTGTATAAAGGTACATTTTTTAAATACATATATATTTAAAAAAAAAATTATCTAATTAGTAGAAGCTAATTTTGTATTTGAATTTTGAGGTGACAGGTTCACTTTAACCTTTTTCTATTTTTTTAAATTTGCCCAAAGTAATTGGATAATCTAGCATGCAATACTTGTAAAAAATATTTGCACTACCAAAGTACAATGTTAAACAGAAGGTGTGAATCAAGAGAACAATCCAAGGTTTTGCATAAGAGAATTGAATAGAGTGGCCATGTGGGGGAGTAAGTATGATTCAAATTATTTATAATATTTGGCCGTATATTCATCTGGGCCAGGAGCTTTGTTCAGTTTGGAGTTTTTGATTGCTAGAGATATTTCTGACGCATTTATTGGGTATCTTAATGTGTCTATTTGCTTGCTAGTTATGGTTGGGGGTGTCCATTTTTTTAAGGAACTCACTGTTTAGGGAGTTAGGAACTTTTGGTGCTTTGTCATTTGCATATATGTCAAAATAGAATTTGTGAAATTGTTTCAGAATTTTACCTGTGTCTTTGATTATTTATCTCCATAAATTTCTTATTGAATATGTGGGATTTATGGTTATGTAGTTTTCTTGCTAGCATTGTGTGTGGTTTATTGGAAAATTCATGGTAAATTTGACCTGTTCTTTGTAAAGAATAGGCCGCTTTAGCAGACATTTCTTTTGGTAAATTTCTCTTCTAGCTGTTTGTAGTTTTAATTTTAGATCTTGCGTACGGTAAGATTTACATTTATCGGAGATTGCATGTAATTCTGTCATTAGCTATTTAATTTTTGCTTGTTAAATTTTGTGTGTATGTGGTGCTTTTTGTATTATTATTCCTCTAATTACCTTGTGTGCCTCCCATCTGATAGTTAGTGTGGGGTGTGTAGGTTTATTTTCCTCAAACAAAAAACTTTCATTGCTATGGAAACTGTCTCAATTTCTTCATCGTCTCCTAGAAGTGAATAGTTTAATTTCCATAGTCCTTTGCCTCTGTATCTGTCCCAGTCATTCCACACCTTCTCCAACATAGCATGGTCTGACCACGCGAGGTCATGTATTATTGCATTTCTAATCACTTCAACATGTGCCGCTTGTATGAAGAAGTAGTCAATTCTTGGAAAGGTTTTATATACGGCTGAATAAAAGTGAAATCTTTGTCTAATGGGTGTTGTTCTCTTCTTAGATCAACTAAATCTATCTTAGTGAGTTTTTGTGTAATTGTCTTGCATTTGTGGTTAGGTCTTGTAGGTGTGATATTGAAGAACGGTTTCTAATACAGTGGAGTGGAGTGCTGAAATCGCCTCCTACAATAATTCTACCTGTTTCAACTTCTTCTAATTTGATGAAGAAGCTTGTAAAAAACTTTGTTTTAGAGAAGTTGTGTGTAGATTGATGTCATTGTACCAGTTTGGCCTTGTAAGGGCATCAATATTATGCATTGACCTTGGGAATCTACATATTTTTGGTCCAATTCAAATTTGATTGTTTTTTTTTTTGTTTTTTTAAATATAGATGTACCTTTTGTTTTAGTGTCTGATAATGAATGATATGCTATTGGATAGTGGTTGGAAAAATATTTGGGAAGTTACATTTTAGTGAAAGGTGTTTCTTGGATAAGAAGAATGCTGTTGTGGTTCAATGCCAGACTTGTTATACATGTTCCCTTTAATTTCGGCAACAGTACACACTGTACAGAAAAAAATCCTCTAGCACTCCAGCCGAATAAAATCTTTATTTTCTCATTTAAAAAGCTCCAATGACATCCTGGAGTAGCATATCTGCACTAACATGTTTCAAGTTATATAGCTCTTAATCATGATACTAATGATACTAATCATGATACTAATGATTAAGAGCTATCTAGCTTGAAACGCGTTAGTGCAGTTATGCCACTCTATTATGTTATTGGACCTTTAAAATGAGAAAATAAAGATGTTTTCATTCAGCTGGAGTGGCGGAGGATTATTTCTGTACATATTGTATATTTCTATCCAGGATATACACATATACAGTATGTGAGAAATCATGATAAATCTTTGCTGTCTTGTATAAAGTAAAAATGGCAGGATATTTAGCTTCTCTTTTTACTGCTTAATAAAGGGGGAGAAGAACAAGAAAGAAAATGCCTAAACGACCTATGACAGCTGTTTAAGAAAATAATAAAATATCACAGCTGACATAGCTTATATATATCTTCTGTATATTACTAAGTAGCAGGTGGTTGGAGTTATTTCATATCCCTTTGTAGGGTCTATATACTCCTATATGCAGAGGAAGCAAATGAAGTCTCACTGCACAGCTACAATTATTTGAGAGAAAGTGATACAGCCCTGGAATCACCTAGTAGTAAATCACACTGTTCTGGCCTTGCCTGATGGCAGTATCTAAGGTGCTGATTTTTACTAGGACTTGCTTGTCATCACAGCCTGTGATTTGCAGAGCAAGGGTTAGACCTCTTTTCCCTTTCTTCTCACAACTGGCCAGGGATAGTGTTACATTAGACAGAGCAAGGTCTGACAGGTCGCGACCCTGCTCACTGTCACCCACTTCCTGCTTCCTATGAGCTCTATCCGTGGGAATATTACTACTTTTTTTCTAGCTTTTTAGAGAAAGGTCTTAGCATGTAGTGGAAAGGCTGCACACGTGTTTGTAGTGTGCATGCACCAATGATGAGACAGAGAGGTCAATATTATAGCTCTAGCTGAATGCTCATTATGCAACAGTATCAGTTGTGACTTAGGGCTCCTGAACCCAGCAAATTGCTGCTGTTTCAATAACGTCCTCATATCTGGAGGAACTTACAGAACTTACAGAAATTGTGTCATCTGCTACTGCTATGGAACTTCAAGAGCTAAACACTGGTATAAAAAAATAAACCTCAATAAGGTTTGGAGTAAATGTGCACAGTCAACCAAATCAAATGCCCCATTTTAAGGTCTAGAAACACTGCGATCGTTGGACGTCTGTATACGTGGCGTGACTCCTGTACCTGTTGAAGAATGAAAAGCTGGTCAATTCATCCTCGACCAGGTCGAAATCCACCCTGTTCCTCTCGGCTGGGCGTTAGTGCAATATAATAGAAGCCAAGAGTTTAGATGCGACTGATATTAGACTTATGTCCCTGTGATTGCTACAGTTATTGCACAAGCTCTTTATGAAAATAGGAACTATGGTGGACTCATTCCATGCTGCAGGAACGTGTTCTTACATCCAATATTGAATAGCAGATCAGTCAGTACCTTAACCAAGGGATCCCCTCCATACTTAAATAGATCTGGAGGTAAATTTGTCCAGTCCAGCTGCCTTATCTCATTTCAGGGCTTGCGGTCATTGTCTAATCTCTGTGTCAGTTGGGGGATTGACAGAGACTAACCATTCAGGTTCTGTCAGTATATCAGGGAGAGGTATCACGGCAGCAGGCCAGCTAGATTGCTCTTTAAAGTGCTCAGCCCAATGTCCTAGTCAGCATACCTTGTTGAATATAAAGTTCCCCCTAATCACATACTGTTTCACTTACTGTTGTCTTTCAACCTCCAGTATCCCATATCAGTCTAAACAGCCTATTACTGTTCCTAGCTGCAGCAGCTACAGTATTTCCATTTTACCAGCCATTTTCACCCACCACTTCTCTCTATCCTGCTGAAAATGTTCCTGGTAGGTGGGGCAGACCTCCGGGTCAGATAGACGCTCAACCGCTAGTTGAGAACTGGGCTTTCAATGACTTGCAGTTAATTGAAGAACAAATCTAGCCACTACTAAAGCGTAATTGGAGTCAATGTAGGTGCTCCAATATGACCTTCAGTTTTGCATTGAGCTCCTCCAGTGATAGCTAATAGCAATATGATATATTTGGGTTTGGATTCCTGTGCAAAACTGGAGGAAGTGGTCACCATTATTGGTGTGCTGAGCAGGTAGGGCGAACTGGCCTCCTAAGCAAACTTCAGATAAGTGCAACTTACTCACCTGGGCATTCATATCACCGGTGTGGACTACGATGTCCAAGCTCTTCGTGGATCAAAGGAGCATTGTGATTTGGTCATAAAAAGCACCCTTAATGGAACCAGAGCTTCAATCCCTAGATGCATATGCAGAAAAAAATGAACAGAGATTGTTTTACACGGCTCTGTTTGTTGACACTGATGAATCCACAAAGTCTACTAATGCACACTCAGCTAAGCTATTTAGAATAATTCCGACTCCGTGTTTGCCAGCTATGCATGCCTCCTCGTCCCCTGAGGTAAGTAGAAAATAGTGCCCTTAGAGAGCCGTGAGTTTGATCATATGACTTCAATCCTGAATCCGGGTCTCGGAAATACAACATATATCCATGGCCAGAGTGTCTAAGGTTTCTTGTTGAGTAGAAACAGTGATGGCAGAATTAACATTAAGAATGCACTGGGGTTGTAGATAAGACAACAGGGAGTGGGATTGGGAGGAAGAATAAGAAAATGAGTAGTAGTGTTCTCCTCCTCCCTATTAGGTAAACTGCCCTTATCACAGTTTGAATTTAAATATTATATATATATATATATATATATATATATATATATATTTATTTATTTATTTTTTTATTTTTTTATTTTTTTATTTTTTTATTTTTT
>WMED01017813.1:0-12647 GCA_019650415.1 Pipa parva | reverse complement strand
AGGCATGCTGGATCCATGCTGAATACAAGCCCGCCAAACTCTTGTGCAGAGGGGAGGGGAATGAGGATTCTCTTCCCTCCTCCTCCTCCTAGCCTGTAGAACTACAGAAACACAGCAGGCTGTCATGGTTTCCTCCCCATTGTTTTATTTGTTCCTATTGGTATACTACTGCTATTATTATATATACATTTGTAAGCATACATTTTACCTTGTGTATCAGGCTAAGGTACATGGATGATTTTTTTAGAATGGTTATAGACAACTTTTTGAAGTGTTTTCTTTCTTTTACTGTCATGGGGCATGTAGTACTCTGTAGACATTTGCTTTACTGGCATGCAACGTGCTGTAAGTCCATATTCTTATTATCTCTCCTTTGCAGGCATTGTGCATGTGTACCTGCTCTCCTTATTGATTGGCATTGTGGATATGAAATTCAGCCTTTTGGGCACCTCTGATAGCATGTGCAGGGTTGAAATTTCAGATTTTTCAGGATATCCTCACAGTGGTGCAGCTCCTACAAATTTGGGTTAATTTGATTCTCGTATTGAACAATGTAATGCAGGTCTGTCTGTCTACAGGTGAGTGGTTGGCCCAGTTTTATCTGTGAATGAGGCTTCTGATCCAGCCACATCATGATGATTTGCTTATAACTTGTACAATGACTTGTACTGCCTCTTTTCCTCCACCTTCTTGCTTTCTTCCAAAAACTGTACTATTATTTACAATTCCAGGACTGAGATTATCTGCAGATATATCCAGTTTGTTTTTTCTACTTCCAGAAGGAAGCGAGGTGTGCAAACTAAATAATTTACCCTGTTTTTTTTTAACCAAACTGTGAACAGGCTTGAGAAGTGCATTCTCCATTGATCAGTTTTATAGGAGTGCTTGAATTTCTAGAGTTGAGAGGGGAGCCTGGGGAGTTTAAATATACTTACTTTTGTCTGAGCTCAGAGAATTATCTCTCTCCCACTTCTTTTTGCTCTGCCTTTTCACGTCTGATCCATTTAAATCAGATCTTTCAGCACATTCTAGGCAATTTAGAACATGGCTTCTTACAACACAGTTGTGCATGCCCTTATCAAATGCTTCCTGGTTAAAACGACTCAACCAACGTGGCCGACAAGTTTTATAACGGGTAATCCAATACTGACTGTCCCCAACCCTATGCACGATTTAAGTTTTTATCTGTTAAATCCTTTTCACCGAGTCATAGATGAATGAAGGACTTTCCTCCCTGTCAGTTAAACTACGTTATGTTACATATTTGACATGCTTCTTCATTCTAAATTCGTATTTTATTAATTTATTTTTTACTTATTTTAATGTTCCGACTCGGGCAAAAGCAACTAAAAGTGAATAGGAGGAGATAGAGATAAAATGGGAACAGAAGGATCCATAACTTTTATCCTTGTCCTTCCTCAAGTTAGGAGGTACATTTCTCCCCAGAGTTCCTGTGTCCTTTTACAACTGAAATGAACAGGTTAATGTCCCGCTACCAGGATGACCAATCATTTGAACTCCTTTAGAGTAGTTGACCCCCTGCCTCCAGATAAGAAGTATGTGGCCAGTCTTGTCTTCCCCTCCCATTCCAATCTCAACAAATTACCTCGCACAGTAGAGAGGGGATTATGTGAAATGTGTCCTAACCCTTTTACACAGGTGTAGGTATGGGACTCTGTAGACCCCTGAGCTATCTTTGGATTATTAAAGTACACCTGTCACCTCAAAACTAATACTAATTTAGGTTCTACTAATGAAATAAACATTAGCAGGGCTAAATGATGAATGGCATTATAACTCCTCCAATCAGATCCCTGCTAGATCGTTATTTATGGGATTTGATTGGAAGAGCTATAATGTCAATCATTATTTATCCCCGCCCAATCCGACTCGGGAAAGAAAAGTCAGGCTGACAGGGAAGATGACAGAGAGAAATGCTGTATAAAGGAACATTTTTAAAAAAATGCATATATATTTACAAAAATGTTTATTTCATTGGTAGAACTTAAATGAATATTAGAGTTTTGAGGCGACAGGTGCACTTTAAAAAGTGTATTTCTGGCCACTTGGCTTTTTAAAACATTTGTAACTAGTTGGCTTTTTGGACACGTTGATGCTGGTTGCTAGGCTTTGTATATGCATTGGGGCTGGTTTGGTTTTTCTAAATGTTGCTTGGGTTTTTTCACCGACATCACTTTCCATCTCACTTCACAATATACTCGGACACACATTAAAATGATACCGCTTGACATTATTTCTACATTCCTTTTTGGAGCCTGGTACCAACTTTTGTATACTGGTTTTGTTTTGTTTTTTTTCACTTCTAAACTTCTGATATTTTGCAATAAATTAAGCATAGGGTTTAGGTAATTATTGTTGCTTTGATATTAAAATTAAACTAATTGTGTACCTTCATCTGCTAATAAATGAATAGGATTAGTAGGATTCTTTGTGTGATGTTTCTTCTCTTTGTTTCTATTTACAGTTTGATATGCTCTTGAACTGACACCAGCCGCACAGATGTCTGAGGAGAATCTACCACACTGGAGGACCAGTACAAGATCAGCTTGTCGCTTGCAGCAAGAGTCTTCCAGCATGCAAGACTCCGACATGTCGTCCGAGGAAACCTCTCCCCCGAGCACTAACCCATCATCCTCTCCAAAGCTTGATCCAAAGGTGGAACCCAAGGAGGAGCCTGCCGATTCAGAAACACCAGGTGGTTCTGCCAGATTGGAATCCCAGCTGCTGTCCCCTTCCACTGCGCAAGCGGTGATTATACAGGTCAAGGAAAATCTAGCAATGGCACAAATGGGAACACAGAACTTTACAGGAAGGAAACGAAAGGCCAACTTCTCCAATGAGGAGACAGAAACCTTAGTAAAGGATGTTGTTGAGCATTTCAGTGCTTTGTATGGTTCTGAGGCTCTAAGGACCGAGTCCACTCGCAGAAACCAGCGCAGGAGCCAACTGTGGAGCCAGATCCAAAAACATGTTAACGACCTAGGCTATACTCCCCGCACCATTGATGATTTAAAACATAAGTGGAGAGACCTGCGGCTTGATGTTAAAAGGAAGATCACGCAGAAGCGCACAGCCTCTAAGGTTCCACCTGCCCCTGGAGTTACCCCTATCATAGACACCAAGTTGACACCATTGGAGGATTTAGTGGCCTCTACTATAGGGCACCATTGCAGTCTAGATGGAGAACAGGAAGGGATGTACATGGAACCAGGTGAGAACTAACTGACCTGTTGAAGGATAAAGTGTGATACTAGAAAAAAAATACTCCCGTTTTCATGTGTGCAGCTATAAGCTTTATCTGCTCTGAAAGATTTCTAGAAAGTACAGTATCCTGAATGTCATGAATATTAACTTCCATTGAATATAGGAGGACTAGGTGGGGGTTTACATAACAAATACAAGATGTCTGCAGTCAGTTAAGGCTAGGTTTACACTAGCATGTTGTGGTCGCAAGCAGACAAGTTACTTCTTGGCTACTGGGTTCCAAATTAGAATAACAACAAGTATGAGGCTGCAGCAGGTATGTGTACATACACACAGAGAACTCAAACAGACACACACACTGGTTTTCTCCGTAAAGGTTCTAATTTATTGTACAAAGACACAAAGTTTTATACTGAAAACTATGCAGGAGCCTGCGACCTTGGGACGCAGCCTAGCTTCTGCCATCTCATTGATCTATACATTAATTGGCTAACGGTTAAAGCTGTAATACGAACAAACGGGTATAGCAATATATATCTATATGCAATCACATCAATTATATTGATAAATCCAAATATTGATTTATATTATGTCCATCATAGTATTATGCGCAGTGCATAATATGCTAGTGTGAAAAAAAAAAAAATCTACTCTAGGAAAAGCCTATGGACTTACCTAGTTCCGGACTCACTAGCGTATGACGCGCATATGCTGCGTCTGGAATGCTGGCTGTCGCATTTTGGCTGGCATATGTACGGAGTGCACAAAATGCGGTCAGATAGGAAGTGCCATGAACACTGAGGGAGCAATCGCAATGTCGCTGGTAAGTGCAATAGAAAAATAAGCCGGAGCTTATTTTTTGTCTTCACACTAGTATATTATGCGCTACGCATAATATGCTAGTGTGAACCTAGTCTAAGAAGAAAACAAATGTAAAGCAATAAAATCTACAATTCACTGCTATTATCATGCTAATCCGTGTGGCATTTAAAGAGTAATTAATGTCTCCTAATAAATCACGATTGTACCAAAAGCCTACATTCCAGCAAAATAATAAACCCACAGTCTTTCTCTTGTATGTATTTATGTATGTATGTATAATTTTATTTATAAAGCGCCACAAATTTACGCAGCGCTGTACAATTCAGCAATACAAGTACAATACAGACCAGGGAAAAGTGCATTAAACAATACAAGTACAATATTACAAGGATACATCAAATTAAGTGCTAGGTTGGAGGTCCTTGCCCCAAAGAGCTTACAATCTAAGTTATCAACTTAATTATCTCTGCTTTCAGATATTAGGGACCATAAATGAGTTCTGCTTGATGAAGTCTTATCAGATATCTTGTTTCAGTTTGTAAAGGCAGTGGTTTCAGTTTGTAAAGGCAGTGGGTAGAAAGGGGCACCGCTACGCCCAAGCAACAAGGGAGTGTTCATAGAGACAGTGACAAAACCCCAGACAATCTGAAATAAAAGTTGTGAAATAAATACCAACTGTAAAAATGTTGAATATTGTTGAACGTGTCCTATTGGAGAGGTGAAACTTTCCAATTTGTGCTCATAACACTCACTTCTGGCAGGAGAAGCTTGAATAGATTTGTGCAGGAAATACAAATCTGGGTGTACTTGTACAGTAAGATTGGGACATCTGTGCTGATGGCCAAACACCCAGATCATCATCAAATTTGTCTACCACACTAGCTAGTACAATTGCTTGGACAGTTGTCAGCCATTGGACCAGTGCATGCAGATAGATGCTTTGTTAGTTCTTCCTGGCACACCGATTTTACAGACCTGAATAGTAAATGATAATTAAAAATGTTTATTTAGGACTAAGCTTTTAGGATTGATCACCTTTATCCCAACCCTTTCCCCTTTTTAAAGTGAAATTTCAGGCTCATGCTTCATTATTTGAGGTCTGGTCCACCAAAACATGGCCCAAAGAAAATCAGTTTTCGCCACTATTCCAAAAAAAAAAGAAAGGCAATATGCGAGAATATTCCAACTATCGTACCATCTCCCTCATATGTCACGTGAGTAAAATCCTTCTGAAGTGTATTCAGAAATGTATTCTGAAGATTGTTGAATGGGAACCGCCAGATGTTCAAGCTGGCTTCCGTAAGGGACTCGGCACTAGAGATCAAATCGCAAACCTTCACTGGTTCATGGAGAAGACACAGGAATATAAAAATGACTTGTATATTTGTTTCACCGACTACAGTAAAGCATTCGACTGTTTTGAACATGAACAGCTATGGAAGTGCCTGAAACAAACGGGCGTCCCTGAACACATCGAACAACTCATAAGATCCCTTTACAATGACCAAGAAGCAACAGTCAGGACAGCCTGCTGGTACACATAGTGGTCTGAAATTGGGAAAGGAGTTTGACAAGGCTGCATCCTATCACCAACTCTGTTCAACCTATATGCAGAAATGATCATGAGGCGATGCAATTTGGACAAATCTGAAATTGGAGTCAAAATCGGCGGCAGAAGCATCAACAACCTTCAATACATGGATGATACAACTCTGCTTGCAGAGAGCGAATAGGACCTCCATATCTGACGAGTGCAAGAGAAAAGCGTGGGAATGGGACTGTACGTGAACATCAAAAAAATGAAAGTTATGACCATGGCAGGCAATGGTACAGTGAATATACAAAATAACAAAGAGGTAATTGAACCTGTTAAAGATTTCACTTTCCTTGAAGCTAAAATTGACCCCTGAGATCAAGAGGCGAATCATGCTTGGCAGGATTGCAATGCAGGGAATGGAAAAGATCTGGAAGAGCAAGGATATTAGCATTGAAACAAAAGGCAGAGTGGTCAACGCAATTGTCTTCCCTATAATGATGTACGGCTGGGAAAGCTGGACGCTTAGGAAAGCTGAGAGGAGAAAAGTCGATGCTTTGGAATTATAGTGCTGGAGAGGAATGCTAAGAATACCTTGGACTGACATGATGACGAACAAGTCGGTCTTGGACCGCGAAAAAACAAAAACATCATTAGAGGGCAAAATTACTAAACAAACACTCTCATATTTTGGCCATGTAACGCGCGCTAATTCCTTGGAAACATCAGTGATGCTCGGAAAAGTCAGTGGAAAAAGAAGAGGCCGCCAAAGAACAAGATGGCTCGACACAATCACTACAACAATGAATATGCCGATTGCGGAATTGAAGGAAGCAGTGAAAGACAGAAAGGCGTGGAGAACCATGATCCATAAAGTGACTGAACAGATAATAGTCATTAGATATGAATAAGTTTATTTAAAGGGGCTGTATATTGTTTAAACAGCATCAGTCAATTCTGAAGTTATATCAGTGAAAATATTTGTAATGTAAATGTTTTTTAAATACGTACCTCATTATCTTTGCTCTTTGTCATTTTCCTGTGCAGCCATCTGGCTCTCCCTGTGAGTGAGGTGTACATAATGTTACATATTTGAATTTACAACAATATCAGTGTGACTTTACTTTCTGGAGAGGTTATCCAATTTCTCTTTTACAAAGATCTATGTTGTGTCATACTTGTGTAACTTTCTGTGTATTGTGTATGTGTGATGGAAATTGTAGCGGTGCATACGCCTGGCAATTAACTTTGTGCACATTTGATGGAAAATGTAAAAGCAGGGGTCCCCAAATGTCGGTCCGCGGGCCCCTTGGCACCAGGATGAGTTATGGTGTCACAGGAAGAACATTGCTGTCATGCAGCCGAAAATGCGCATTGTCCCGCCTACCCTCCCACCAGCCCTTCCCGTCTACCCTCCCACCAGCCCTTCCCGCCTACCCTCCCACCAGCCCTTCCCGAACTTTTGATGGATTGGGGAAACCTGAAAACCATTCCCCGTTCCAGCAAACGTTTGGTACCACTGACATAGAGTATTGCATACATGTGCTGGAATTGCTGAGGTTGTGTTGGTCTTGGTGGTGATCAGAATATTGTGCACAAAAATGACAGATCAGACTTGAAACTTTTCTTCTTACAGCTTGACTGTACCTTCTGTTATGTACATCTGCTCCACGACCAAGTATAAACCCTGTGTAAAAGCTGCAATGACCTGTTTATATTTTGCTATTTATTTCTATTTTATTCCAGCAAACTCTCTTATTGATTTTTCTAGCCTATATTTTATATCATGTAACAGTGCAGTGTATGTGTGTGTGTTTTTTTTTGCATAGAAGCAATTTAAGGAAACATTTTTCGAATAGACTCGTATAAAGAAATAAAAAATTAAAGGAACCTTTTTATTTTGCAGGCGTTCCCAGGCAATCTATCTTCTTTAGCTGCAGAGGCCCCACAAGCAATGCCTCGGACACAAGTAACGAAAGACTTTCTACCACTGGTAGGTTTTGACCATCAAATAATGCATGAATGTGCCGTCCCTCCGGAACCACTGCGTTTTCTAAGCAGTGTTTCAACTGTGCATGATGTTATGTGGAGGAGAGTGCTTAAATATAGCCACAATCCTCTGCTAGCAGTCACTTTTAGCACTTTTCTTTGTCTGGATTCCGTTAAAGGGCCAGTAACAACAGAAGAATTGCCATGTCGAATGGCAATTATTTCCATGCAGTTTTTGTAAAATGTTGTCTGGAAGTTTAAATCCCGATTTATATTGGTTTCTGTCTGTCTGCTGTCTGCATCTACATTGGAAGTTTAAAAGCAAGATTAGGGCTTAGTTCTCCTTTTGCACCTGCATGTACTGGTGGTAAAGACATAAGATAGGACAGAGGCTGGTTCTGCTCTGCAAATCTCTCAGGTTTAATTTTCCCTTCTGCCTTTCTTAGATTGAAGTGTCAATCCCTTTTTTGTGTGTGACACAGAAACTGGAAAGTGGATTGAATGCAGAGTCTATATTTTTAGTCTTTCTTTTCTCCATGTCTCTCTGGTTTTTAGGATAGTTGACCATAGCAACAGTAGCTGTTGAAATATCAGAATGGTTAGGTGTTAAATTAAAATTAAAGCTGGTGATTTTTAAGCGAATCTTAAATTTAGCAGTCTGCAACTAAGCTATCTTTAGGGTGAACTCAAAAACTGTAATTAGAGGTTGTTGCTCTGTATGCGTTTCCATTACACTTATGGACAACAAGGAAATGTATTACATTTTAATTGCAATTTACAAAACTTTGATTTCTGTCATTATTTGTCTTTTAGCGAGCCCCAGGCCGACTGCAGACATCTCATTAATTGCACCAGTTGTCGGTACACCACCTGCTCCGGTCTCCTTTGTTCCTGTGTCAGAAAATGGAGGCCATGAAGAGCAAGAAAATAGTGTTACGCCTCGAATCACCATCAAACCCTTTACAGAATCTTGGACAACTGTTAATGAAATTTGTGCCCTGGTTTCAACTCAGTCAAATACTTTAGTCCCTCAGCCAGATGTGCTTGTCAAGCCACAGAAACTGGAACCTTCGCAGACTGAGTTAATAGCAGTCAAGCAGGAAATTCTGCCAGCTCAGGATGACTTGGATTCAGGACGCTGCGACTCTCAGGGCTCCATTATATCTTCCCCAGAGGATTCTCTTGGTAACTTTACAGGACAAACGGAATGGAATAGCAGTGGTCCGGGAGATAACACAGTGTCTGCAGTAACTATTGAATCAGACACTGTGCAGCTGAAAATGGAGGAGGGTGATAGTCAAGAGATGGAAGGGGATACTGGTTCACAGGAGAATCAAGACGAGTGGGAAAGGCAGTCACTGTCTCCCCATCACAGTGAAAATGCACAGGACTCTATCCCTTCCTCCTCTTCTCAAGAGGGTGATCCTTCCCCTGGTGGAGATAATGGCATCAGTGGGGAAGATTGCTGCTTCCCAGAAGAGGGCAAAGAGGAGTGGAGGACTAAAATGCACAGGCTTTTAGAACTAGAGGAACAGTGGGATCACCTGTATCACCGGGAACTTGGCATGTGGGAAGAAGAGAGGATTCAGCAACAGCAACAACGAACCCAAGACAGGGAACTCCAGCAACAACTGCTTAGTGTGCTCACTGACATCAGAGATGAGCTTCGCCAGATTAGGCAGGAGAAGGCGGCTTCTCGTCAAGCAGAAGCAACCCCAGCAACTAACGGCTCTGTTATGGTCTTAAATGCTCCAGGCCAGTCCTCCACCACGGGTAAGCCCAGTACCATTGTTCTCCCGAGGTCCACAGGTGGTGCTACCCCTTCCAAACCTTCAGCAGAATCCAGGCAACAGTGTGAGCAGCCACGACGTAGAGGGCGCCCTCGTATCAATAGGCCAAACACAGAATCCTCCGGCCAGAGCTGAATTTTAGGCTTGTAGTGAACTGAAAGATTACGGAGTACTGATTGCCTAGAGTATGGACTTCACTCTGGCACTGAATTGGGTTAGGACTCTAGACTAGAGCGTCTGTTATGCCCTTTCAGCTAAGGGACTATAGAAAGAAAAAAACTGCTATTTTATATGGAAGACAAGTGAATGGTGTCTGTACTGTCCGGAGAAATTTCCAGCATCTTTTTTTTTTCTTATGAAATGTTACCACCCAGAGGATAATAGATGTAGTCGATTAGCGACGCCAGCATGTGGATACATTTGTTCAGACATCCTGTCATTGATATTTCTTTTATAAACTCGTCAATCATTTTTTATTTTCCCTCTTATGCTGTTAGCCAGTTTATCCTACTGCTCGGCCCCCAAAAACACCCAGTTGGCAGCAGGAATCCCCCCAGAAATGCTTGCACCGTCGTTCTATTTACATTTTTGTCTGCTGTTTGGTTCCTATACACTGGAGAGACTTGTAGCTTGAAATTAAATGACCAGATGCAGTTTGTTCTTTTTTTTTTCCTGTAAGTTCAATATAGTTTCAATTTTTAATTCCCCACCGACCTTGATAGCGAAAGGGGGTTATTCAGTTAGTTCAGCTTAAATATATGTTATTATTATTAATTTTTTTTTTTTTTTTTACACTTTTATTGTTTTCTACACATTTCTGCTCCCTCCGCTAAATGATATGCCTAATTGGATGCTAAAAAGAAACTCCAGAAGGTTTGTGGAAGCGTGGACCTAATTTACTTTCACTGGTAGTGGTGTTAAATTCCTGGATGTGGGGTAACACATCCCCATATATGCAGCAGTGTGTAGCAGAATAGAATTTATACACACAATTAGGATCCGCTATATGAGTGCAGGTTATCAAAGCAATGTTTCTGGGGGTTAAACTATAAGCCCGAGGAAGAGTGGTTTAACTCCCATAAACATTGCTTTGTAAGCCTGCATTGATGGTCAGTTAAAAAGGTTATATACCGGATTCTGTTCTACCCACTGAGTGTTTGTATTCCTGCCTAAACTATGCCTATTTTATTTAACCATATTTTAAATCGTGTGTCCAGTAAGAGCATTCTTGTTCCACATCCACAAGCATGGACAAGTCAGTAGAAGGTGGAATTCAGTGGAACCTCTCTCGTCCCCCAATTATTGCGTATCTGTTTATCTGGTGCCCCCCAAGGTTTACAAGAAGCCTTTGATAAGCATTAGCTGTACAGGTCAAATAGGTTCCTCCACTGGTTAGTCAGAATGGAAGGAAGATTCAGGGTTGTAACTTTACAACAAAAGAGATTTCGGAGCTGCTGACCGCAATGCACAAAATGTACTGCATTTGCCAGCGTATAAGATGACCCCCAATTTTTCCAGTTAAAATATAGAGTTTGGGATATACTCTCCGTATACGACTACCCCTCTTCCACTGCAAATCCTGCTTGGATTGGTCAGCTCTCCCTGCCTGCCCAGCCCTCCCTGTCTCCAAGATTATCAGAGCACCATCACACTGTGCTGCCCCTACAAGCTCTACCCTCTGAAGGAGGGGGGCACTATCTTAGTGCTCGCCCTCCTCCTTTCTCTCTCCCTACCTAGCTCCTCTGTTTCCAAGCTGTCTGTGCTGAGCGCAATAGCGTTTCCACTCCCCAGCAATGATTAAACTTCCTGTTGCTCACAGGAAGTTACATCAATGCTGGGGGAGGAATGCTGTAGCGCTCAGCAACAGACAGCTGGGCAACGGAGGAGCTAGGTAAGGAGAGAAAAAAGTGATACCCGGCGTATAAGACGACCCACAACTTTTCAGATGATTTTCAGGGGTTAAAAAGTAGTTTTATACTCCAGCAAATACAGTACTTATAGGGGAAAACAACCTCCATTGTTATGAAGGAGTTCTACATTACACAAAATAAACTGATTCTGTGATCTGATGTGTTTTATCAAAGCTGATCAGCTGTTTTACTATAAGATCATTTTAGTTTCTGTAACCCCTCCCTCTTTCTGTTGCTGCTGGTAAGTTTCCCTCATTCCCAATAGAAATGAGATGGTGTAGCCGAGCTAAGGTATGAAGAAAATGATGCTGGAGAGTTTTTAGGGTTTGATGTTCCTATGTACATTGACCATCGTTTATTTACTCGCCCTACAATTAGAACTTTTATCCTTTTCATGCAATAAATTCTTTTTTTATTATGGCTTTTTCGATCTTAATTACCTTCGGCTTGACGACTCCTTGCTAATTCTGAACTATTTATGCCGTATTTAGTTTGTTTTTTTTAATTAAAGCTTAAATCATAAATGCACTTTATTGACCAGATCGGGTGCATTAACTTTTAGAATATTTGCTAAATTGTATACATGTTCCTTAGATTTCACTTCTTCAGTCGGCACAAATGTGTGTTTCACATCAAGCTTGTTCAATGTATTCAGACAGGTAGAAGACAATAAAAACAGAGGAAAAATTACTTTATGCTGATGTCATTGCTTTCAATGAGTCCCATATCCATCTGCGTAGTAAGAAAATAGATTAGGATTGATGTTAATTATGAAAATGCATTGTTGATTTTGAAGTTGAATTAGGGATGATTTGCCACCTCTTTTTATCAACACTCGTGGTCCTCTCTTTGTGACCTGAGATACGGTCCAAGCTTTAAAACCTAAATATACAGCCCTGTAGCTAGCATATGTGCTTGGGTGCAGTAAACCATTATTTTTATCAGTTTTGCTTGGGGAACTTATCAACGCTGTGCTTGAAAGAAGAGTCCTTGGCAAGTGGTGTGTGTGTGTGTGAATGTGTTTTAAATAGTAATTTTTAGTAAATGTATGAAAACTGCATATCTTTAAAAGGTAAAAAGGCAGAAAAAGATTATTAAAAAAAATAAATTTAAGATTTGTTAAAAATATTTTTCATAAAGTTGGCGTTTTTGCCTTATTTGTCTACATTGTAAATATTTAATGGATGCTGCCGAATAGGTTTTCGCTGCTAAGGTAAAATATGTCCTCCTTAAGGTGGTGTTAAGGAAATTTAAATCAGGATAAATCTCCTGTATGCTATAGGTAACGGTAGCACCATTTGTATAATACCTCTGGACTATGCTATAGGTAACGGTAGCCTCATTTGTATAATACCTCTGGAATATGCTATAGGTAAC